>OU026153.1:87075222-87353844 GCA_907269105.1 Volucella inanis | reverse complement strand
ACTTATTGGCGTAACTTGTATTAATCCATTGTTATTATTCCATTGGAACATGCGTTGGAAAGCTACTGTCATTGTACGTCATTTCAGTATATGTCATTCATTTGAAGCGTTAGCAGCAATAATTTTTTTCCACTCAAACATGTCGAACTTTGTGCCTGAAAAAGTGTTTTTGTGGGGAGTTCTTCTTCATTACTTTAATATGAAGAAAACTGCTGCCGAAAGTCATCGTATTTTGGTGGAAGCTTATGGTGAACATGCGCTAGCTGAGCGAACGTGACAAAAGTGGTTTGCACGGTTTTTGGTGATTTTGGCTTGAAAGACGATGAACGTCCTGGGCAGCCAAAAAAGTTCGTAGATAAAGAACTGGAAGCAATACTCTATGAAGATTGTTGCCAAAAACAAGAAGAGCTATATTCAAAAGCAAGGAAATTGGGTTTCACATGAACTCAAGCCGAGAGACGTCGAAAGGCGGTTTTGCATGTCCGAAATGCTGCCAGAACGCCACAAAAGGAAGTCATTTTTGCATCGGATTGTTACTGGTGATGAAAAATGGATCCATTACGACATATGTGAAACCCGGCCAACCAGCCAAATCAACGGCAAAGCCGAATATCCATGGCGCAAAGGTAATGCTCTGTATTTGGTGGGATCAGATGGGTGTGCTGTATTATGAGCTGCTAAAACCGGGTGAAACCATCAATGGAGAACGCTATCGAACACAATTAATCCGTTTAAAGAGAGCAGTAGCCGAAAAACGCCCGAATATACGACCAGACACGAGGCAATAATTTTCCATCATGTTTGGAAAACAGTGGATGGGAAGTCTTACCCCACCCGCCTTATAGCCCAGACCTTGTCCCTTCTGACTACAATTTGTTTCGGTCGATACAGAACGCCCTTAATGAAATACGGTTTACATCAGAGCAGAATATCAAAAATTGGCTTGATTCATTCTTGGCTGCCAAGCCGGCGCAGTTCTTTTGGGATGGGATCCACAAATTGCGAGAAAGATGGGAAAATGTCATAGCTTCAGGTGGGCAATACTTTGAATAATACTATTGTACATGTTTTTGTTAAATAAACGTTAAAATTTTGAAAAAAAAAAAAACGCACGAAAATAATCATATACTCAATACCTTAAAGTCGTTTCATGGCATTTTTGGGAATGACAACTTAAAAGCCCTATTTGCTGTAATTTACAAAAAACATAGTTATACACTTGCGGTCATAAAAACCGCACCATATCAAAATGATTGAAAAAATGTTAATAACTACGATAATACAATGAAATGAAATTTTTGTTGAGTATTCCGCAGTAGTTTATAAATATTTCTATCTAATTTCCATTTGTTTATTGAATGTTTGAAAAAAAATATTAACAAAGAAAGAAAAACCAACCAGTTAATTTTCTTATTTTTTTAAAATATTTTAATACAGTCATTGGTTAACAAAATTAAACGATACATTTTTTATGTATGTGTATATAAGATAAGATGTTTAGATATGCCACTTTTACAAAAAATTATTAATACCGAGTTGCTCCTCCTTTGGCGGTTATAACAGCTTTTATTCTAAAAGGCATCGAGTTTACTAGAAGTTCAGTAATATCCCTTGAAATTTCAGTATTCCATACATGTTTCAGAACTTCATTTAGCTTTTTTTTTACTCTCTGCTTTATGTTCACCCACCGTACGTTTCATTACATGCCACAAGTGTTCGATTGACTTTAAATCGGGCGAATTAGCTGGCCAGTCTAGTCTGGTATTTCCGAGGTTATCAAACGTTGTCTTGAGCTGAAAGTTATTAAAAGACTCTAGTTACTTGTCTGTTTATTATTTATAGAGCAAACATCTAGAAGTTGATTTATAACACTTTACTTACGGATTTGGCGCTGTGGCAAGGTGCAGAATCATCTTGAAAAATGCACTTGTCAGTATACGAATGATGCTGTTCAATTTCCGGTTCCATTAACAAAGTGCAAAGGACCCAAAACGTAAAAAGAAAAACATCCCCAAGCCATCTGGCTTTGAGGAAACTTCACTGTTTTGACTATGCACTCGTCCTTGAACCTTGATGATATTTGCCAGACATTTCATTTTTTTACTTGTCTCCGTCACAACTCAATTCAAACTGATTTTTTTTTTTTGGACTGAATAGGAGGCCGAACTCCGCTATGGGGAATACCCTTCATAAGTATGGGAAAAACCCTCACGATCTGATGTAATTAGGCATTTTTTGAGAACTCATTGGTTGGTGCGGTTTTTATGACCGCAAGTGTATGTATGTCCTTGACAACGTCAAAATTAAAGTATAAACCAACTCAAGTCTTCTAGCAAACTCAATAAAAGTATTAACACAAACATTTTCGAATTTATTCTCTGAACATGATGAACGACTCACCTATACAACCAGGGTAACAGGTAAAATACCTACTAATACAGTTTATGCAAAATCCTATACATACGACCGTCCCGGTCAGCCTATAATTCGTCAATCGTACCAAAGAATTGCGACTTTCAAGGAAATAAGATTCATAAAATGTACTCACTTTATTGTAGGTCCTTTAAATCAAGGTTTACACAAAGATTAGTAAAAGATATTACAGATCCAATAAAGCAATGACAAGAAAAATTAAAGAAACACAAAAAAGGTCAATGTAATAGTATAGAAAATAAAAACCAACTAATCCAGTACTTCTACTTTCCGAAAATAATTCCTGCCTGACTCGAACTGCAACCAACTTCAGACTGCTGTAATTTCCAAACCGTTCATGACAGTGAGCTCAAATTTGACACATGACAAACAATTTCATTATTAACAAGCCTTTTAAACTATTTGCGTCTCAGTTGTGTTGAAAATTTTTTATCCGTGATGGAATTCAAACGTGACAGTGTGATTGCTTTATATATATTTGGCTGGAAAACCACAAGTAGCTACCGTTAGAGCCGTCCAGCACCTCAACGTGAATAAATCATTTGTGTCTCGAACCATAGTCAGTTATCGTGATACTGGCAGCTTTGCAAAACGCCATGGAGGTGGTCATTAAAAAACAGCAACATCGGCAGAAGTGGTTCGGAAAGTGAAGGCTCGAATTAAGCGAAATTCGCGTCGAAGTGGAAGAAAAATGGCTCGTGAGCTCAACATATTGTTGGAACGGATGCAACACATACTGAAAAATTAGCTTGGGCTCAAGCCATTGAAATTCCAAAAAGCACACGATCTTTCACCGCAACAGAAAGAAGTTAGAGTCGAAAGAGCGAAGGAGTTGGTACGCTTGCACGAAAGTGGTGAGTTGCCGGATTTGGTTTTTTTCCGATGACGACATTTGTTATCGAGCAATATTTCAACAAGCAAAATGACCTAATTTACTTTCCAGGGAGTTCCTTCGAAAATTTACAAATTCGGACGGCCACTAGAAAGCAGGCAGCACCGATGGTGATGGTTTGGGCCGCCATAACAGCCGATTTTGGACCGTGGCGTCTAAATTAATGCAATCGTATACCGTGAAACTGTCTTATAGGCAGTATTGAAGCCTTGGGCAAACAATCATTTCGGTCGAAGACCGTTGACATTTCAATAAGACTCGGCACCGTCTCACAAAGCGAGCGTCAACCAAGATTGGTTAAAAAACAATGTTCCACACTTCATTTCTTCGACACAAGTGATTACAAATTCCCCGGATGCAAATCCGTTGGATTTCTTTGTCTGGGGTATTTTGAAGGCGAAGGTTGGCACTAAAAAATAATAAAGTTTGGACCACCTCAAACAAGCACTTCGCCGGGAATGGGTCCAAATACCGCAGAGCCAGTTACGTGCAGCGTGCGATCCTTTCTTCGGCCGTCTCAAGGCCATTATTCGCGCCCAAAAGTGGACATATTGAAAACTACTGATACAATTTGAAAATTGATGTATTTTCCAACATTTTTTGCTTTGGCACAATAAAATTTATCAAAAAATAAAAAAAATTATAGCATTTTAAAAAGTTGCACTTCGAGTCAGGCAGTGTGTATACCATAATACGATAATGTTCACTTTGTAAGGAAGTGGCAGTTGGTGAAGTTGAAGCTTTCGGGCACCAAAGCCACGTCAAGCTCATCGCATAAGACCACAAAAGTTCTCTCGATCTTTTCACGAAAACGATAGGTGGTTTAGGAAAGATTTGGCCAGGTGCAAAACATCAGGACCACCTAGAAACACCTGCAGAAAACCTTTCAACCTAGCAAAAAGCACAAGAAAAGTGACTGACTGGGACTCATACAAAGAATCCCTAAAAATATATAAAAAAGAACTGAGGAAAGCAAAGCTTTAACCTTGGAGAATAATTTGTGACAAAATCACAGAAACCTCTGAGGCATCGCGGCTAATAAAAATCCTCTCTATGCTTAGTTGTTTGAGAAAAACCGATGGCTCCTGGACAACCTCTTGCAAAAAAGGCCATTGGCAACAAATGGGTACTTCAACCTCGAATAATTCACTGGCTATATATCTCGGTCATAAGACCGATACTCACCTACGGTGTTGTTGTCTGGTGGATTGCCTTAGACATTGTAGTCAACTAATAATTTATTTGGCTACGCTTACTTTTATTTTATTTTATTTATTATATATTTATTTATTTTTTATTTATTCATTATCATAAGCTTAAATATTACTTAACTGTTATTATAAATGGAATATTAGTTATTAGTTATCATTCCTTAACTTTAAACTTAATGGTGAAAGACACATCTACATTTACATTTCAGTTGATATCTGATGTGAGGTGACAATCAGTATTAATTTATTCAAATTCACATTTTTTTTAGATTGGAAAAAAAAAATAGTGATATTCGATCATAAACATAACAATTCATCATTAATATATTATGTAATTGTGCAGTTGATGAGAAAAAATAATAATTTAAACAAAGGATTCAATATATTCATAGCTAAACGTTAACAACCAGTTTTTAACTCTTTTGATGAAACATGATAAATGAAGTGTATCTCTTATAAATAAGGGCAATTTATTAGAAAAATGTGGAGCCGTATATGTACAAAAATGTGTAAAGTGTGTTCTATGTGCAAAAGGTACATTAAATAAGCTCATATTGTTTACACGCAGATTGAACATTTGTATGTTCCTACTGGGAATATTTCCGCTTTGTTTGAAGAACATATTAGGAATCCTCACAGAGAACATCGATTACACTATACCTAAACTTCGATTTGATAAGGACTTTCATGTAAGCTATCCCTCTAGATCGTTCTGGAAGGAAGATGTTTTCACGGAGGACAAATCAATCCACTTCTACACAGGTGGATCTAAAACCGATAGCGGGGTTGGTGGCGGTGTTTTCTCAGATCAGCTAAATCTAAGCATTTCCTTCCGTTTTCCAAATTACTGTAGCGTGCTCCAGGCGGAAATTTTGGCGATTAAGGAACCTCTGTTTTGGCTGAAGAAAATGTGATATCTGCTACGGATATCCGCATCTTTCCGAATAGTCAGGCCGCTATCAAGTCTTTGGACTCGGTCTCATTAAATTCTAAAACCGCCCTTGAATGCCGATCATCTCTTACGGAGATGGTAGAGCAATTCAACCCTCACCTTTGTTGGGTACGGCTCGGTACAGGGACACTCCAGGGAATTGTAGGGCCAACGAACTCGCCAAAATTGGAACCATTCTACCTATTCTACCAGAAAAGGGTAGTATAGGTATATCAATCGCTACGTGGAAATCATTATTAAAGCTGGATGCTAGTAAAAGAACAGACCTTATATGGACCGGTGGGCCAACATGTCTAGCGACTAAACAGATCAGGCCAAAGCTGAATCTCAATCGCTCTAAGAGTCAATCCACGATAGTCCCCAATATGCCAACAACAGAATCCATATATTGTAGATGTTAGAGCAGTGATTTTCTTGAGTGTATGAGTGTCACTCTTCAATGATGAATTTAAGAACAAGGCATAAGATCAGTTAAGTTGAGGCATACAGTAAGTATCTGCTGAGAGAATTTTCCTTGAGTGTATGAGTGTCAATCTTCGATGATCAAACAAGAAAAAGGGGTCTGCGTTGACTTTCGAAAAGTAATATCGATGGTGAAGTAACGTGCTGAATAATAGAATAAAAGGAATACTTTTCCTTATTATCAGAAGTGGGATAGGCCCGTCCCAAAATATAAGTAGTGATTATTCGATCCGGGCGTTCAAAAAAAAAAAAAACCCCGATGTGTTACATCGAATTTTGCAAAAACATATGGTACCTGCTTGTTGTTGTCAACATCTAGTTCTTGTATTTGGCTTGCAACCATACGTGCCCTTATTTCCAAAATTATATTCCACAACCACTATACGGTCGTGCATTTGGAATTTCTAAATAATGTGAAATTGTGAAATCTGTTGTGTGCCCCTAGTTATACGAAATTTTCTGAAATCATACGGTACCTGCTCCTCTAGTCGTTGTTGCAAATACTTACTTGTGCTTGACTTGTGTTCATGTGTGCCTTATGTCCCTAGTCACGTTAAATTTTACAAAATCAAACGGTAACGATACCATCTTGTGCTTGGTTCGCGTCTTTGTGTGTCTACCAAATAGAATTAAACATCTGCCGGCGTGCTACGTGTATACCAGTATACCCCTTTATCTACTGCTGTAAACGAATACAATCTACCGTGTTGATGTACGTGTTCATAAAAATATATATATATATACCTACGAATCTGAACGGTGCGATGTTTTCTCTTGAGTGTTTCCCTCATCAATATCGTACGATATCCAAATCCACTCGTTTTTATGTGTGTCTGTGTCCCTTATTTGAACATCTTAATTTTAAATACCTACGAACTTAAAAGTAAGTCTGCCTGTGGTTCTTCTTTTGCGCTATTTTAAGAGTCCATCAATACATTGTCATTTTGTATTTATTTCAATTGTGTGCACCGAAAGCTCGTACATAGAGATACTAGGACAAGGGTGAGGCTTAATTTTATTTATTTATTTTATTTTTTTTTTGTTTCCGTCGCAAATAAGAGGAAAAACAAAATAAGAAATATGGAAAATGGAACCAATGATGCCGCTTCTTCTAAGAGCGCAGCAGAACCAGGTGGAAAGGCTGCGAAGAGTGTGGACCAGCAAAGTGGTGGTCAACAAAACATGATCATCACTGCTGAAGCAATCAGCCAAACAAAAGACGTTAAACAAAAGACGATAATGTTGGCTTCCCTTGTTTTGACCCTGACCATTTTAGGGTAGATATGAGCAAGTGGCGCGCTGACATTAACGCGAGGGGTGAGCGGGACCATCTGCAAGATTTTGACATAATACCACGTGTGAAAGCTGCTTTGCTTGGTAGGGGTAAATTGTGGTGTGAAGACCACGGGTATCAAATGTACACGTGGAAGGAGCTATCAGCATCAATGTTACACACTTTCTCTAGTAGATGCAACATTATAGAACAACTTCGTAGTGTTGCTAACATTGAAAGCGAAGCATTTAAATCTTATTCTGAGCTTGTAATGGCTAAGGTTGGCCAAGTTAATCGATTGCCCTTTGATGTCCCAGAGGACAAAGTTGTGAAAATAATCGTTGGCTGTCTCTCAGATATCAGTTTAAGAAATTCACTTACATTTGTTATGCCTAAGTCTGTTCGAGACCTGACAGAACACCTAATCTCAATTCGCGAAAGACCGCGCAAACGAATTAGAGATTTTGCTCCAAGAAAACGAGGTGATAGTTCGCCAACTGTGATCAAACGCCCTCGCTTTAATAACGAAAAAACTTGTTATGGGTGTGGACTTTCAGGTCACCTTATGGCAAACTGCCCAAATAAAATCGCTCCGAAAACGAAACTACAAATTCCGAATGAGATTTCCTTAAAAAAGTATAAAGACAGGTTTACTTTTTGTAAAAAGACAGGTCATATGGAAGGTTCTTGTTGGACCAAACAAAGGGAAGTGAGAAAGAAAGTGAGCTATTGCTGCGGGAAAATATTCCCCGAAAACAGCACCATAGTATCAGTGCATGGGAAAGAGTATGGGTGTCTCTTGGACACTGGTTCAGACTCCTCCTTGATAAGAACCGACGTAGCAAATTTAATACCGGGCCACAAAGAAAAACATGCCATTTCCGTACAAGGCATCGGTAAAGCTCCAATCCTGTTGCGGGAGAAACTTGATTTACCTGTTTATTTCAAGGAGGTCAGAGTACATATTACTTTCTTTCTGATAGACAGTGTTTTTCTGCAGAGTGAAATGCTAGTCAGACGAGATGTGCTTAACGACCCAATACTAGAGATTAGAACAGGTAGTCAAGAGTCAACACTTTCAAAACAGAAAGTAGAGAGTTGCTGCATGACCACAATATTAAATCCCTTACTTAATTATCCTGTTCAATTAGACTTGAAAAGGAAGCTATAATACACTATTGATCTTACCGTCTAGCAATGTCTGAAAGAAACATAGTCAAAGACATAATAAAAGAACTAAAAGAAAATAATATCATTCGTGAAAGCAGGTCCCCGTTCGCTAGTCCAATTATGCTGGTCACAAAGAAGAACGGTCAAAATAGGCTGTGCGTTGACTACCGTGCAGAATTGAGGAGCAGATAGATCAGCTCGCAGGAAACCGGTATTTTACTTCATTAGACATGGTTTCTGGCTTCCACCAAATACCGATAGCGGAGAACTCTATTGAAAAAACCGCTTTCGTGACTCCTAATGGGCAATACGAATATCTCCGAATGCCTTTCGGACTTGCAAATGCTCCATCAGTATTCCAGCGCGCCATAAATAAAGCACTGGGATAGCTAAAAAATACGATCGCTATGGTATACCTAGATGATGTTCTTATACCATCAAAGACAATCGAGGAAGGAATAGAGTGCTTGAATTTGGTTCTTGTTCCTGTAACGAGTAATGGATTTCCTTAAACGTGGACAAATGTAAATTTTTGCAAAATCAGCTTGAATATCTCGGGCGAGAGATTTCTGTGGATGGGATACGTCCTGGTAAATCGAAGATAGACTCACTTAAAAACACACCTGCTCCCAACAACATTTAGCAAGTAAGACAGTTCATGGGGTTGGCAAATTACTTTAGAAAATTTTTACCAGAATTTGCAGCTAAGACGCAGTGTATTAGAGCATTAACAAAACTTAACGCAAAGTATGAGTGGTCCACTGAATGCGAAGAAGCAAGGAAGTATATTGTAAACGCGCTGACAAAAGACCGTTGCTCATTATTTTTGATCCAAACCTGCCAACGGAACTACATTCAGATGCAAGCTCCGTCGGATACGGAGCAATACACTTACAAAAAATCAATGATAGACTGCACGTTGTGGCGTATTACAGTCAAGCCACAAAACAGTATGAGGCAAAGTATCATAGTTACGAGCTTGAAACATTGGCGGTAGTGAACGCCATTAAACATTTCAGAACATATTTGCTGGGTATAACCTTTACTTTAGCAACAAACTGCAATGCATTAAAGGATACAAAAGAAAAGAAAGATCTCTTACAACGTATTGCCAGGAGGTGGATCTACCTACAAGATTTTAATTTTATTATCGTCTACAAAAAAGGGTGCTCCATGCAACACGTTGACAATCTAAGTAGAAATCCTCCTCTAAAACAATGTAATAATTTAACAGCTTAGCAGAAATCTGGTTAAAAATCGGATAATCCGAAGACCCCGATGTTACAGAAATTATTGACAAACTAAAAGATGATGATCCACATACTAAGCTGAACTACATTTTCAAAATTTCAAAATTTATCTCTTGCATAGAAAAACAGAAAAGGGAGAACAACTGTATATTCCCCTAAATTGCAGGTTAAGTCTGATGAGGCGTTTCCATGAAGATAATTGCCATATTGGGTGGGAAAAAACACTAACAAAAATGAGTGCACACTTCTGGATGCCAAAAATGAACAGAAATGTGCGAAAATTCGTCGAATCTTGTTTAATTTGCAACGTTGCAAAGAGACCACCAGGGAAAAAACAGGCGGAGCTACATCCAATTGAAAAGACAGCGGTTCCTTTTCACACCATTCATGCAGAGTGTATGGGGCCTTTTCACGGAAAAGATAAGGAGAATGGTCGATACCTTTTGATCGTAATTGATGCTTTCTCAAAATTTGCTTTATTATTGCCTTGTAAAAGTTTGAAAGCAGACGAAACTTTTCGGCATTTAAACAACTTCGTAATGTTATTTGGTGTCCCATTAAGGATTATAAGCGACAAAGGAACCAAGCGAGCTCTTTCAAAACTTTTGTAGCTCATTGGGCATAGCATACAATAGCACCGGGGATTAGTCGGGGAAATGGTCAGGTCGAGCGCTATGTTTACTCAATCGCAAATTTGTTGAGGACGAACTTAGAAGTGAGTATTGAATGGACAAATTACATGAGCCGGGTCCAACTCGCATTAAATACCACTATCAATAAAACCACGGGACTTTCACCACTGAAAATTTTTACAGGACTCGATGGACGAACACTAGAAATTAGTGCCCTGCTTTCACAATTAGGCATACAACCTGAATATGAAGACATCGAAGCTATTCGTGCTTTGGCAGATGAAAGAATAAAGGAGAACGCCGGTAGGATGAAAACAAGATTTGACAAGAAGTGTACTCCTAAGCGGATAGAAATTGGGACAGTAGTAGTTTATAAAAGTCCCCAAATAAGAAAATCGAAAATGGAGGTACACTTTCGTGGTCCTTACGAAGTTATTGGCGTATTGAAAAATGACCGCTACAAATTAAAGGTAGCCTCCTGCTGCTGAGAGAGACCATAAATGAAGATGGTAAACTATTATAGATAAAATTAGCTTCAGGGCTTTGAAGTTTATTTAATTTTTATTTAACAGTATTAAAGGAAATCATTGTTCCAAGTTAGAATGCAGACAAGTTTTCTTTTGAACTGAGCTTCCGAGTCGTGCTTTTCGTGGCTGGGATCTACTTCATGTACACGCTTGATATCGCCTCTGAGACATGATTTAAATCTTGGAATGCGATTGCTCGGATAAGCAAAGTTCTTAAGAAATTCCTTCGAGCTGCGGTGAAAATGTGAAAAACTAAGGACTAAGAAAACTTTGCATTTTTGTTTCCGTAAAGTTTGACTTGAGCGGGGGTGAACACGGTATTTATAGCCTCTGAGTCACTTCGTTTTGAGGCCAATTTGGGGAAAGTGAACAAGTTTAGATGTACATTGAAATATATAAACTAATGTCTCTCGGCTAAACCTGTGCTAATGAGTTGTATTCATAGCTGCGTGAATAGTATCAGACAATAAGAAGACAGGATGCAAAGAAGGCCGAACAAAAGAGAGACTGAAAATTATCAATTAAATCGAACTAAAATGAAGAAGTTTGTTTGTTTAAAATTGTTTTCTTGTTTTCTGTTTTCTGTTTTGTTGAAGTAAAGAAATTTTGTTTTTGTAATATTCTGTTTTAATTTATCGAGAGCGATGAACTTGCAGGATGGCCGTGTTAGAGCAGTGATTATCTTGAGTGTAGGAGTGTCAGTCTTCAATGATGAATATAAGAACAAGGCATAAGATCAGTTAAGTTGAGGCATACAGTAAGTATCTACTGAGAGAATTTTCCTTGAGTGTATGAGTGTCACTCTTCGATGATCAAACAACAAAAATTATTGAAAAATTGAAATTACATTTTTCTAGAATAAAAGGAAGGAAGGAATACTACTCTACCAAAAAAAATTTAATCCTCACTGCTGCAGACAAATTCTCGGCTAGATCCGAATCCTGAAGTTAAGCCATAAGGGATGTTGGAAACCTTAACAACAAATCCTTTTCGCCTTGGCGTACCTGAAACCATTGTATTTGACAGCGTAAAGTCTTTCAATTCAGCATCCACTACTCAGTCGATCAGTATACAAATACATTCATGCAATTCAAACGACTAATAGAATTATTCTTTGGCCGAACGATAGGCATTTACCATGAAACTTATGAAAAAACCAGACCAGAAAACCTAAGATCTAATTTATCACCACAAAAGAAACAGATTATTAAAACTTACAACCCTGTTGAGAATTTCTATGTCACGATTAACAAAAGTTCAGGAACTAAATTATCTTCCAGGTTCAAGAAGGAAACAGATAAGGAGGACAAAACAACAAATGTCGTAACCCAATCTGGAGAGGTAATTTTCAAAAACCTTGCTCAAAGTTGGTATATATTGGGTATATATTTTAATCCGTGCGGTTTTTGGCCAAAATTTGAACGTTTATTTAAGAAAAACATGTACAATAGTATTATTAAAAGTATTGCCCATCTGAAGCATGACTTTTCCCCATCTTTCTGGCAATTTGTGGATCCCATCCCAAAAGAACTGCGCCGGCTTGGCAGCCAAGAATGAATCAAGCCAATTTTTGATATTCTGCTCTGCATCGACCGGAACAAATGGTAGTCAGAAGGGGCAAGGTCTGGGCTATAAAGCGGGTGGGGTAGGACTTACCATCCACTGGTTTCCAAATAGTTCTTAACCGGAATAGCAACGTGGGGACGAGCGTTGTCATGATGGAAAATTATTGCCTCGTGTCTGGTCGCATATTCTGGGCGTTTTTCGGCTACTGCTCTCTTCAAACGGATTAACTGTGTTCGGTAGCGTTGTCCATTGATGGTTTCACCTGGTTTTAGCAGCTCATAATACAGCACACCGATCTGATCCCACCAAATACAGAGCATTACCTTCACGCCATGGATATTCGGCTTTGTCGTTGATTTAGCTGGTTGGCCGGGTTTCACATATGATTTTTTCTACTTGGGGTTATCGTAACGGATCCATTTTTCATCACCAGTAACAATTCGATGCAAAAATGACTTCCTTTTGTGGCGTTCTAGCAGCATTTCGGACATGCAAAACCGCCTTTCGACGTCTCTCGGCTTGAGTTCATGTGGAACCCTATTTCCTTGCTTTTGAATATATCCAGCTGCTTTTAAACGTTTTGAAATGGCTGCTTAAGTGACGCCCAAAGTTTTTGCGAGCTCTTCTTGTGTTTGGCAACAATCTTCATAGAGTTATGCTTCCAGTTCTTCATCTTCAAACTTTTTTGGCTGCCCAGGACTTTCATCGTCTTCCAAGCCAAAATCGTGTAATCCACTTTTGGCACGTTCGCTCAGCTAGCGCATGTTCACCATAAGCTTCCACCAAAATACGATGACTTTCGGCAGCAGTTGTAATGAAGAAGAACTCCCCGCACTCCACTTTTTCAGGCACAAAGTTCGACATATTTGAGTGAAAAAAAATTATTGTTGTTTACACTTCAAATGAGTGATATATACTGAAATGACGTACCATGACAGTAGCTTTCCAACGCAAGTTCCAATGGAATAATAACAATGGAATTATACAAGTTAAGCCATCTCTTAACGAACCGCACGAATTAAGTTATAGACCCAATATCTTTACAGATTCTTCCTGGTTTCATGCTTCGGCGGCATGCAGGCAGGAACTTTTCGACTAGTACACATAATTGCCTAAGAAGAATATCAGGAAAAAGATAAGGAAATTAAGTCAACCATAAACTCACGAGACATCTAATTATCCTTATCCATAAACTTTCAAAAATTCAAAACCATCATCTCTCAGAAATCAATAAGCATTAAATCTGAAATTTCAGTTGGAAATAATAAAAGAAGACGTTATTAATACAGAATGTGCTGTACACTGGGCTAAAAGTGGCTTAATAAATTAATTTATTTTAGATGATAAGGAACTGAATATTATATAGTAAAATTAGCTTTTGCAAAAAAAATTGAATTCCATACATACTATAAATAATTTATTTTATAGTATAGTATAATTTATATTATAGGTGTTCCGATTACCGATAAAAATCAATGTCAAATTTTATTAGTTAAGCCTATTAAATTAAAGAAATAAATTCATAAAATTCCGCATGAAAATGTTTTAAATTGTAACAATAGAATTTATGGTTTAAGAGAAAATTGTATGAACTATGAGTATAGTAGTGAAAGTAATAGTGTAATAGATATTGCTGAAACACCTTGTATACCTAAATACTTAAGAAACCAAAACTGGTAACCAACATGTACCAGCGATATAAGTAATAGAACCAGGAACTCTCTTGCTAAATCAATATAATGGTTCCATCACTGTCAACAATGTCCCAACGAACATTTATTGTTCAGATATGTCGGAGAAAGTATCAGAATAGATGGTAAGATCTTTACAAAAGAGGTCTCGGGATACAAACGCTTAACAGCTATATTTAAGCTCGTTTCTTGCCAGACGTTCGAGGAAGTCATTACTTTAAAAATGATAAAACCCCTACATACCAATAATACAAAGGAAATACAACTTTTGAGGAGAAAGGATCAGCTATGCCTGATGGCAAACTTTAGCATAACAGCATTTATAATAATAGCTGTAGTCATCTTTACCCTTAAAAACAGATTTTTGAAGACAAGATCATTAGTATTACCCATTCCATTTCACATAAAAACAAGTTCAAGAGCAGATAAAAAAAAAACAGAGAAATAAAAAAAGTATCTCGAGTTACCCTAAATCATAAGCTTTAACCAAATTCAATATTTTTGAAAGTCCAATGAGGACATTGCAACTTAACATGGGAGAAGTTAGCAAAACATACGTTCACACACGTGTCAACTTTCGATTCCACCGACATCATCAGCATGAGCAGCATTGCAAGTCAACACAACAGAAGTTCACATATGTCTCAACGCTCGATACTTGATACCTATTACCTTGACCAAAATGTTCAAAAAGAATTTATTCAGAAAATTAAAAATTCAGGTTTATTCATCTAAATCTATATTGTCCCCTTCAAAGCAATCCCCATCGACTGCAACACACTTATGCCAGTGCTTGTTAAAATCATCGAAACATTTTTATATTGGGTTTTCGGTATGTCCATCAATGCTTCCTGCGATTTTTCCATTCCTCTCGGCTGCTGAAACGCGTTCCCCGTAGTAGTTTTTTAACTCCATTGAACAGAAAGAAGTCACAGGAAGCCAAATCAGGTAAATTCGGTGGCTGTTGGATGGTATTTGTTGCATTTTTCATGGTGCAAAATCCACTAATTTACTGCTCGGCCTTCTGGCAAAAATTCATGATGCACTACACCGTTGTTATCCATGAAAACCGTGAGCATTGCCTTTTTTTGACTAAAAACGACGTAGTTTTTTTGGTCTCGGCTCATTTGGTGAACGCCATTCACTTGCCTGATGTCTGGACTGCGTGTCTTACTCAAAAGCCAACGTCTCGTCTCCAGTAATGATCCTTTTGATGAATGTGGGATCGGATTCAGCCTCGCAAATCATCTCTTTTGTGACGTCAACTTTTTTGCATGAAATTGAAGTCTTTTGGCACCATTTTTGCTGCTACACGACGGAAACCCAATCATTACCCAAAATGTCTTGGACAGATCCATAGACAATATTCAAGTCCTCCGCTATCTCTCTGATGGTTAATTTGCGTTTATTGACCAACATTTCTTTATCTTCATCAATGTTTTCGTCGGTTTTCGATGTCGACGGTTTGCCACTGCGTTCATCACCTTCGATTGACTCACGGCCACTTTTGAACCACTCGTGCCACTGGTAAAAAAGCAAAGTTATAACTTTGCTCACTTTATTATGTAATTTGCATTGAAACATAATTTTCTGCAGACAAGCTACGGCTTCGCAAATACTTATATAATTGTAAATAAATAATAAATAAATAATGAAGAAAAAAAAAATTAAATCTGTTTTTTACGCAAAATTTAATACGAGTTCGTTGTTGCAAATTTAAATTAATTTCTAAAATTGAAAAAAATCGCCAACAAACACAGAGATAGATGCACTCTTGGCTACGTAACTTTTGCAAATGTCAAGCTATGACGCTAAGATTAAGAGGGCATGTCAACAACAGATGTTGTTGAACAATGGGAGCGCCACACAGTGGTTATTCCGTGATCAAGGCGGTATATTCTACCCGGTCAAACTTTTACAATCAAAGGTTTGATAAACATCCTTGAGAAAGTCAAAACTACCATCTTACTTGCAGGTGATGTTAACGCTTGGAGTATTCGTTGGGGTTCGCCAACTACCAATAGCAGAGGCACTCTCATAAAAAATTTTATAGCAAACTCGAATCTTTTGATCCTCAATGATGGATTTCCCACCCATTTTCCATCTCATCACACCTTGACGCACATAGAAGGAACATGTTGTTTTCCGGAACCATACCCTTAAGTCTCTTGGGAAATTTTAGATAATCTCTCCAATAGCGATCATTTCCCTATCATTCACTCTATTGAAATTGGTCCAGTTTACTTTCCAACATCATTAAATTTAAATGTAAATCAACAAATTTAAAACTGATTTTGCTAATTCAGTTTGCTTTAATAAGCACATTATAGGATAGTTAACACAACACACATCGATCACGTGCGAAGAAGGTGAAACTAATCTTAATGAATTCGCTGAATCAACATTTCAAGTATGTTCAGGTGTAGTCATGTTCCCACGATGCCTGTGCATAGGAATCGAGTTGCATCGCAGCGGTTACATGCACTGGTCTTAATTTGTCGATACAGCATATTCGTACTAAAGTGAGTGAATTAGCAACCGAAAAATTGAAAGTGGGAGAAAAAAAATATAACGGAAAAGAAGTTGTGCATTAAAAAGAAAGTTGTGAGATAAAAATTAAAATATAACTGCTCGTTTGAGTGTGTCGTGCTCACTAGAGTAAACTATCTCTTAATTATTAAAATTTGTGTTACCTTTGTGTAGTGTGTCGTACTCAGTAGAATAAATTATCTGTTGATTATAAAAAATGTTTCTAGGTGGGGTAAGTCTCTTTTTTATTATTTTTTCTATAACTAGGAGCATAAGCGAAACCCTGCCGGAGGCATATTCTACCTGTCTCGAGATTCAGAATCTCAACTCCCAGAATCACTCGATTCATAATCCTTCGGAACTAAGCATGATAAAAGCTCCGATTAACCAGTCGTTCAAGACTTTGAGCAGGCCACCACTACCGCCAAAGAAGTTCTTTCAGCAAGGTGTACGAAGAGTTGGTCAATATTCTCATGAAAATTCTCCACGTGATGGAACAGCGCCACCCATCAACCGCGCCAAAGCCTCTTGAAAAAATGGATGCCAATTGCTCCGTGCAATCACGCAACGTGAACTACATGAACCGTCCGCACAGGGTAAACTCGTTCAATATCCTAACAAGCAGCAAAGGTTGTATCATATCGAATTAGATTCCTAAAATTCACTAGGAAAATACGAGGATGCTGCCCTGGAGGCTACAGAAGACGAGGTTAATTTTATGAAAGGGGCCTGTCCTGCGTACCATATATAGAGTACGTGACAGGAGATGGGCAGAAGTTGAAATTTCTCGTTGATACAGGAGCCAACAAGATTTTCATCAGCCCATCGGTCCAAGAAAATGCCACAATCCTTTCTAAGCGTTTTTACATGCGATCAGCAGCCGGGCGGATAGGGATAGCGAGGTGTTTCCAGGGCAGATTTTTCGAAAAGAGTGGAAACAATACACTTCACTTTTTACGTCCTGCCAGGTCTAGAATCCTTTGATTGAATCATCGGAGATGATACTCTAAAGGAATTGTCCACCCAAGTCAACATCACAATGAATGATGATCTACCACGAAACGTTAGGAATGAGTTGTATAGTTTGGTGGATAAGCATGCTTCGTTCTTTGGCCCAATCAATACGAGCGAGCTTATCGATACCGCGATTATAGCGGAAATCAGAACGAGTAACGATGAGCCAATTTACACAAAAAGCTATTCTTAACCAGCATGTTTTAGAGACATAGTAGATCAAAAAATTAAAAAACTTCTAGAGGAAGGCGTAATCCGACCATCGAACAGCCCTACAATGCTCCCATCTGGATCGTACCTTGCCAGTCTTGGTAAGGCAACCTACTTCACCACTCTTGGCCTTGCTTTGGGATTTTATCAAATCCCAATGAAACCGTCAGACGTTCAGAAGACGGCTTTTTCTACTATGAACGGCAAGTATGAGTTCCTTAGGTTACCGTTTTGGCTGAAACATGTGATCTTCCAGCGTATGATCGACGATTTCCTAAAACCCTATATAGCAAAAGTGTGTTATGTCTATATAGATGACATAATTATTTTCGACGACAGCCCAGAAGGCCATATCAAGAACCTGGATATGGTGCTTACACGGTTCCACGAAGCCAACTTGAAGGTTAACCTGGACAAGACCTATTTTATGAATACCCAGGTTGAATTTCTTGGCTACGTAATTTTTCCCGAAGGAATAAAAACCGATTCAAAAAAAGTTGCCGCCATCCAAACTATCGCACCACCAGTCAATCTGAAGGCGCTGAAATCCTTTCTAGGTCTTAACTCGTATTACAGAAAATTCATACGCGACTAAGCGAAGATTGCGAAACCCTTGACTAATATAACGCGGAGAACGAACGCTCAGAACAAAGCTAACCAGTCAAAAAATAAACCAGTGATTGACTACTCACATCCGCTGATGTCTTTGCCTTTCCCGATTTTAACATACCACTTAATTTAACAACAGATGCATCGAACCTTGCCATTGGCGCTCTACTATCTCAAGGGGAGATAGGAAATTACAAATTGATAGCTTTTATCTCGCTATCCCTCAATAAGACCGAGCAGAACTACGCTACGAACGAGAAGGAGATGCTCGCTATTGTGTGGGCCCTAGACAACTTGCAGTCCTATCTGTATGGGGCCAAGAAGATTTGTGTCTATACAGATCACGAGCCGTTGACCTTTTTCCTGGGAAATAGGAACACCAACTCGAAACTTAAGCGTTGGAAGGCCCGTATGGAAGATATAACTAACAATTGATCTACAAACCAGGTAAATCCAATGTGGTAGTCGACGCTCTCGCCAGATTAGAAACTCAAGTGATTGACTGACTCAGCGCCTGTTAAGGCAGAATCAAGTGGAAGTGTGCAAAGCAACTCCTCTGGGACGGAAATGGCTAGCGAATAAAATTCCTCCACGGAAACGGCTAGCAAAAAAGATTCATGTACGAATACGGCAAACGAAACAAGACGAAATGATGACACCTTAACGGAATCAGCCTCCGAAACGGTACACAGAGCTAGATATTCACGACACTATACGGCAATCGAAAATCTTAGTAAACCCGAACTTATAGATATCCTGAGACTAGGTTAAAACCGAATAACGGCATCAAAATCTCAGAAAATCACCTGGCCCACTTACAAGAAGTTCATCTAGAGAATTTCGTTGCTTACAAACTTCGCCTTACGCAAAAAATTCTCGAACATGTGAAAAATTAAAACCGGATATGGGAACTGATCAGCAAGGAGCATAAAAGGGCGCATAGAAATGCAAGGGAGAACAGAGAACAACTTTTGGAGAATTACTACTTGCCAAGGATGAATAGTCTCATCACGCAATACACTAAATCATGTGAAATCTGTTTATCCAGCAAATATGCTACGACCGGCATCCTGTGAGCCCAGAACTCCAATCCACCCCTGTACCATCGTATCCATGTGAAATACTTCATATGTATATATGGAGATACAGAGTCAAAAATAAAATAAATTTTCAAAATTTGCAAAGTTGTTTCCCATAAAAAACAAATCCTTCCTCTATTTAAGGGGAAAATTAATCAAGGTTCTTCTTTACTTCACAGTCCCTAGAATATTAGTCACTGACTACGAGCGAAGTTTTCTCAGCCCTATCATGCTGAACCTTGTCAAGATGCTCGATATTCAAATGTATCAGGCTCCCATTAATCGAAGCGAAATAAACGGACAAGTTGAGAGGTTCCACTCGACAATTCTAGAAATATATAGGTGTTTGAAGTCCGAATACAAGGATCTGAGCTTGAAAGAATTGTTAAATGTAGCAGTGGACAGATACAATGATATGGTGCATTCAGTGACCAAACGGAAGCCATCTGATATGTTTTTCAATAGGAGCCCTAGAATAAACTTTCAAAATTTTAAAAACTATGAAAATTAATAATGAGAACAATTAGAAAAGATAATAATAAAGATAATAATAATAGACGGAATATTAAAAGAACTTCCTCGAAGACATTCAAGGAGGGGGATGCTGTCTTCACCCGATACAGGGAAAGCATAAACCCTTGTTCCGTAAAGAAGTTGTAGCAAAAGACAATAAGGTTACGAATGTCACGTCTACATTACGCAGAATTCATAAGGCTCACATAAAAAACAATTAAGATATTTGACAAAAAACATTTTATGATAGGAAATATCTACCAATAGCACAAATTTTTACGATAGGAGTCTAAGGAACGAAATATTTTCCAATCTTCATACGCGCATTGAGCACCTCGCAATCAATTTAATCATAAAAGATAAGAAATAATATGTATTGAAAAAAAAAAATAAATAAATAAATAAAAATAAAATCACTTACACAACCTAGAATTTAGAAATTGTAAACGCACATTTCTTACCTACATCAAAAATGCATAGTCATATGTAAGCATACACTACACCACATACGAAATAAAGTGTACGATGGCAGTCCCAGAAGTGACCGACCCAAGAAAGAAAACACAAAAATTTTGGGAAAAAATGTATTTAATTTTCAACATAGTCGTCATTCAGCTCTTTACACTTTTCCTTGCGATGTTCAAAAAGTTCGATATCATTTTATAATAAGAACAGTCTTGTTCCTCAAAATAGCCATTAACTGCCGACACCACTACTTCATCGTTGGAAAATCTTTGACCACTGAGCCATTTTTTAATTTTGGAAACAGAAAATAATCCAAAGGAGGCTAGATTTGGCGAATAGGGTGCACGAGGTAGCAATTCAAACTTTAATTTATTAATTTTGGCTATTGCATTCACGACACTGTTTTTGCTCGAGTGTGAACAAACGCAGCACCCATCTTGCACACAGCTTTCTCATGTCCAAATTTTCAAATAATATGCGATGCACTTGCACTTTTTGAAATGCCTACAATGTCTGCTACCTGGCGGACTTTCAGTCGACGATCATCCAGTACCGCTTTGTTAATTTTCTTCACCATTTCTGGAGTCGTCACCTTATTTGGTCGACCACTGCGATGTTCGTCTTGGCAGCTCGTACGGGCACGTTTAAACTCAGCTACCCAAAATTTTACTGTTGTAAACGAAGGAACAGACTCACCCAGAGTAGAATCCAGTTCAGCTTTTATATTGGTTGGGCTGAGGCCTTTCAAATAAAAGTATTGTATCACATAACGATGACCAATTTTCTCCATTTTCACAGATTCACTGCCAAACAAATACTAAACAACGTGGCGCTTTCAAACTTGAAACATATGCTTATAAGCTGCGTACTTTCCAATACAATGATATTTTCAAACAACTACCGCCATGTCTTCGTCAGGCCGGGTACTTCTGGGACCGCCCTTGTATAAGTTGAATGCAACAATATAAAATATACATTATGCAAAAATATTTTTATATGAAAATTCCCCTAATTTACTTATTGAACTATATTGCAAATTACACATTTTTAAGTCTATTTATATTTAGAGTTCTTACATTACTTAAACATATGATTTCATTTAGCAATATAAAACATTCATTTTATGTTAAATATAAGTAAACCACTGTCATTCGCATTAAGTTTTGTAGAAAGTCTAGTTAAATAACGCATTTGTGTCGCAACGACAGTTGATCCCTTATTCTGAACGCGTTGAAAATTCAACAATATTCCTTTTAGGATATTTCTCGTAGTAACCGCACTAGCTTACGAGATATTCAATTATCAAGCACCCACCGTTAAGGAAGGTAAAGGATGGATGGTTGATGGTCATTTCAAGTTCGTACAAGTCATCAACCTGGAACAATTTGAACACTTGGTGGATACAATGGACAAATCGATTCCTACTGTGGTGTGAGATTCCTGCTGGCAGACCCATACAACATAACGTAATGTATAAGGGAAAAGTCAAATTTTTGCCTTGGCATATAAGTTATTTTTTTCTGCTTTCCATTCCACAGCATCTATGTAAAGGGTGATTCATCTTGAGGTTTGATTTATAATGTAAAATAAAGCACAAACAAAAATTATATCATGTAAATATTGGCCACGACTACGTCTGATTTAGTACATTCGGGAGGTCCAATTTTGGACGACTCGTTCGAGCATAGCGACTGGTATCTCGCGGATAACACGAGTAATGTTGACTTCCAAAACGTCAATCGTAGCTGGCTTATTCCTGAAGACCTGAAACTTTACAAGCCCCCCGAATAAAATAGTACAAAGGTGTGATATCGCAAGATCTAGAATGCCAATTTACCGTAGCAAAACGTGAAATTAAAAGTTCACCAAAATGATTTCTTAACAAGTCCATTGCTTCACCCGCTGTATGGCTCGTAGCGTCGTCTTGTTGAAACGAGAACTCACCGAGACCATGTGCTTGAAATTTCAGGAAGCACAAAGTCCGTTAGCATTTCGCAATAACTGTTACCATTGACGGTAACATTCTGATTTGCGTCATTTTTGAAGAAATATGGGCCAATGATTCCACTAGCTCATAAACCACACCATACCGTTGATGTTAATGGATGTAATGGTTGCTCTTGGTACTCTTCGCGTTGCTCATCAGCCCAAATACGCAATTTTGTTTATTAACGTATCTATTGAGCCAAAAATGGGCTTCATCACTAAACAAAGTTTCACGATAAAACACCGGATTTGCGTTGAGTTTTTCCAGAGCTCATTCACTGAAAATATGACGCAAATTTAAGTCACTTCGCTTCAATTCTTGCACAAGTTGAATTTTGTAAGCTTTTAAGCCGAGATCCTCACGTAAAATACGCCATGTTGTCGAATACGCCAAGCCAAGCTGTTGAGAACGACTACGAACCGATTCGTCGCGGTCTTCACGTACACTCTCAGCTACAGGTGCTATATTCTCTTCACTACGTGCTGGATGTGGTCTAACCGGTCGAGTATAATCCACTAATGTAAACCGGGACTCAAATTTGCGACAGGTATTGGCAACAGTGGTTCCTCGAACATTTCTCACAGAACGCTGATTTTCGTAATACAAATGAACAATTTGGAGACGCTGTTGTTGTGTGAGTTTTTCGATGATGACTTGCCAAACGATTCTGAACAAAAATGACAAAACAGTTTAATAGGAGTCACGGAGCCAGGAAACAAATAATATGGATTAGCAAAAAATTACAAAAGGCTATTCATCAATGCCAGTTGTGAAACCAGCAGCCGACATATACATATCTAAATCACCTGATAAGAAGCATCATTCATTAAAATCATTAAATAAAGTCATATATAGTAAGTTTCACTTTTAATTTAATTTATCTTCAATCCCACATTTCATATCAGAACGATTGTTAGCCAAACACGACAGCAAGCGATAATTATTATTATTATTTTTATTTTTGCATGTGAGAAATGTTATGTAGTTAGCATAATATTTACGTTGGGAAAGTTCGAATGTTGGTGTTTGATTTCAAGGTTTTAAGCATTCAGTGTCACATGGATGGGAAAGAGTCCATATCGGCGGAGAATACATCGGATCAAAGTCCATGTTTTCTGATTCCCAACAACCCATGCATACATCATCAATTAATTTTGAACAAATATACGTCAATTCTTATGAAATATCGTCAGTTAAAATCCCGAATTTTTAGGAAAAAGCTAAAGCTAAAGCGTGGTTTATTGCAGCAGAGGCGCAGTTTACAATTAAAATTACTTGGGATGAAACAAAATACTCGTACGTACTTGCTTTACTCCCAATTACCGCTATTAACAACATTATCGATGTGTTAAATAGTCCCCCAGTTTAAGGAAAATACGGGAATTAAAAGAAGTTTCCATTAAACGACATTCGCTGTCAGAGCAACGACAGTTATAGCAGCTTTTATCTGCAGAAAATTTAGGCGATTAAAAACCGTCCGATCTTTATCTATATCTTTATATGACTTTCACAGCCGGAAATATTTCATTGTTGTGCGAGGACCTAATTAAGTTCCTTTGGGAATGAAAACTCTCACTAGCTGTAACTATAAGTCAACCCTGGCAGACTATTGGAGCCAAATTTCTTGGTCTCTTTAACTTATTGGTTTCGTGGTGGAAATGAAACATAGAAAAGTTTCCGTCTCGTTAGACTGCATTAAGCCAGCGTATATGATAGAGTCGTGTAATAGAATCGAAGGTATTAAGAAACGTGTCAAATTCCGACAGTGAAAATAAGACGTTTAGGTCCGATTATAAAAGTTCATTGACAAATGATTAATGCAATCGTAAGACGTACATGTTCACCGCATGTACTTATCTTTATTTTGTTCGATCATCTTTAGTCATTATCGCCTTCGGCTTACGTTGGGATAACAGTTATCTTTTTTGCTTTCTATCCCACAGCAACTATGTACTATATATGCGAGAGCAGCACGAGTTAGTTGGTCTTAGACGGCTGTCATGTGCGGTTGCGTGTAGGGCTCTAGTTATTAGTTAACTTAAATCTTGTAATCCAGTATTAATTGAACTTAGAATACAATTTATAATTTGAATTCTTTGAACCAAAGTGTTTTCTTTATTAAATGACTATCCCCGCATCGCACACACGTTCCCTAGCACACTTCACTACTCACTAAAAACCCTCCCATTTTCTTCCAGACTACGACTAAGTTTCCTTAACAAGTAGTTCCATCTTCTGTAAAATTTTCACGTTTTTTTAGGTAACCTTCCAGCGAAAGCACGAAGATTTCGACCAGAGCTCACGATGAATATCGTTTTTCCTTAGATACCATAGAGTATTCATGATTGCTCTTAGCGCTTTGTTCTGAAACTTTTGTAGTTTCAGCCATTGTAGCCATTGCTAGCTACACATTTTTCGCATCTTTCGGGCAATTTATGGATTCCACGCCAATAAAACTGTTCGTCTTTTAAAGCAAACCAAAAAGTCACCCAATTTTCGACTTTCTCGTAGGATTCGAAGTGCTGCTCAGCTAATGCGTGTCCCATCAATGAAAGCAAATGGTAGTCGAAAGGAGCCAAGTCTAGTGAATACAGCGGGTGGGGTAGTAGCTCCAAGCCAAGTGTTTTGGTTGTATCCTGAACCAGTTTTGCTTTGTGTGCAGGTGCATTGTCATGGAGCAAAATTACCTTGCCGTGTCTTCTGGCCCATTCTGATCATTTTTCGATCAATACATGGTTCAAATTGATCATTTGTTGTCGGTAGCGATCTGTATTAACGGTTTCAGCAGATTTCAGGAGCTCGTGGTACACCACACCTTTCTGGTCCCACCAGACACAGCATTGACTTCTTGCCGAGTTGATCTGGTTTTGCAGTCGAAGTTGATGGTGGAAAACCATCAGGATTTTTTCCGGGATTCCGGGATTCTGAAAATAAATCCATTTTATCGATGCAAAACTGATTTCTTATTGTGTCTTTGAAGCAAAATTTCACTAGTTGTTTTTCGGTTTTCCATCTGTCTTTCACTCAATTCATGTAGCACCTATTTTCCAGACTTTTGGATCTTTCCTATAGCTTTTAAACGGTCAGAAATTTTTTTTGTGCAACATTTAACATTTCTGCCGTTGTTTCTGACTCAAAGTTTCATCCTTCATCCAATATTGTTTGCAATTCGGCGTCTTCAAACTTTTTTGGTGGTCTTCCACGTTCTTCATTTTTCACATTCAAATCGTTATTTTTGAACCTTTGAAACCATCTTTTGCATGTTGCTTTTGATAGAGCATGATTACCATCTGCCTCGACAAGCAATCGATGCGACTCTGCAGCATTTTTCTTCAAATGAAAATTAATGCTTTCCGCAAGTCATCATTTTCCGGTACAAAATTCGACATTTTTAACACGATGAAAAAGTATGATGTTGTTTGCTCAATGACTTGATGTATACTAAAAGTATTTCACAGGTGGCATAACAACCAAATAAAAAAAATAAATTAAGGCCCGTTCGCAATAAATTTTCCCTATCAAAACATTTGTATCTTGATGTTCACTTCATACCGGTACACCTGGTAAGCCTAGTTTGGAATGTCTTCCAACAAGCCAATACATTTCTATAAAGCTAATGTCGAGTTCTCGAGTTTTTTTTTAAAGTGTGATTTCCACTTCAACTTTGCGTCTAGATTTATTCCTAAATATTTTGCCTCATTCGCATACGGAGATTTGTAGAATTAATAAATAAAGGTAAGTTATCTACCTTTCTATAAGTTAAATTGACATGAGTGGACTTGGTCTCGTTTAGCACGATTCACCAGATCTTCGTCCAATCAAGCAACTTGTTTAGAGCTTGCTGGAGTTTTATTGTCGAAGATCCTACTGTTTGGCCTGTGGCAAGAATAGCCGTATCGTCCGCGAACGTGGCTACTACTGTCTCTTCATCCTGAGGTATATTCCTTGTGTACAGTGCAGACCAAGAACACTTCTTTGTGAAGAACACAAGCGTGGATTTCTTTGAATTCCGAGTATTCAGACCCATGTCTAGCCCGAAACAGTCGGTTTTTAAGGTATAAATTTACTATTTTGCATAATTTTTCAGGTAAGATTTGCCTTAGTTTATACCTCATGCCCTCGTGCCATACCTTGTCGTAGGCTTATGACACATCGAGAAAAACGCTAGAGCATAGGTATTTGCTATTTTTCTAAGGCGTTTTCAATTTCATTTGTGATCCTGTATACCTGATCTACTGTCGAATGCTTGACCCTAAAGCCCGACTGGTGATCCGGAATTATAGTAGTCGTCTCTCTTCCCTTACACGTTTCAACCGTTTAAGCAAAATAATTTCGAAAACTTTTAATGTTATTGGCTTACGGTTATTGACTACGATTTTTTGTCGTTAAGATTTTTCCCTGGTTTCGGAACCATTATAACTTCGACGACTTTCCATTGGCTGGAAACGTGTAAAAGTCTTATTAAAGTATTTATTATATGAAGTAGCTTGACAACCGCTTTTTCGGAAAGCTTTTTTAGAATCTCGCTCGTAGTCAGATCGTATTCTGAATAATATATAATACGATTGCGGTCCCAGAAGTACCCGACCCAACAAAGTAAAAACAAAAAAATTTTGGAAAAAAAATTATTTATTTTTCAACATAATCGCCCTTCAGCTTTATACACTTTTCCTAGCGATGTTCAAAAAGTTCGATATCCTTTTTATAACAAGAACAGCCTTGATCCTCAAAATAACCATTAACTGCCGACATCACTTCTTCATGGTTGGAAAATCTTTGACCACTGAGCCATTTTTTCAAGTTTGGGAACAGAAAATAATCCGAAGGGGGCTAAATCTGGCGAATAGGATGCATGTGGTAGCAATTCAAATTTTAATTCATTAATTGGTGGAACAACACTTTCTTCTTAGCCAAATGCGACCGTTGATACTTTTTCCTTTTTCAAGATAGTCAATGAAAATTATCCCACGCGCGCATCGCAAAAAATCGACGCCATGACCTTGCCTGCAGATGTAACGGTCTTCGCCTTCTTTAGAGCCGGTTCTTCCCTTTTGAATCCATTGTTTTCATTGTTCTTTTGTATCGGGTGTAAAGTGACGGACGCATGTTTCATCCATTGTTATGAAACGGCGCAAAAATTCTGCTTTGTTGCTGTGAAACTTAGCTAAACACTCAATTGAAACGTCTTCACGACACTGTTTTTGTTCAAGTGTGAGCAAACGTGGCACCCATCTTGCACAGAGCTTTCTTATGTCCAAGTTTTCAAAAAATATGCGGTGTTCCGCACTTTAAGTCGACGATCATCCAGTACCGCTTTGTGGATTTTCTGTACCATTTCTGGAGTCGTCACCTCATTTTATCCTACGTCTTGGCCATGTCTTGATCAGGCCGGGTCCTTATGGGACCGCCCTCGTAATAATAATTAGAAGAATAATAATCCTGACTTATAATATGATTATAAAAGTTGAAAATTGAAGTTAAGTGTTTATTTTTTTATGGTGTGTTGTGTGATCCACTTATTTTTTTCAAGATCAATGCACTTAATCCAAATCAGTGGTGTCATCATCCTCGACGTAGTCTTAAATTTCAGTTGATGAATATTCACCGGGTCTAATAACAATTCGCTCTGTGAAGGTATTCCAACTCAGTTCACAGCTTAAGTAACTTCATTCTGTTCTTATGGCCTTATCGCATGTTTTTTTCTATTCCTCCATAGTAATTTTTGCAAACTCTTCTTCTGTCATTTTCTTGATGCATCTAGCTTAAATGTGGTGATTCTACCCGACACTCTTGATTTTACAATACCCCATATACCATATTCTCAATTGGGTTCAAGTATGGTGGTAGCCTGAGTACCTCATTGCGTGCTAATCTAATCAAGTCGTTTATTTGATGCTGCGGGGATGTCTTGTTTTATCAAACTAAATCATACAGTTCAATCTTCAGCATTGAAGAGATATGCGCAACATTGTTTTCCACTTGCCAATTAACTTATTCCAATTTCATTGCTGATGAAGGTTTTTTTATTTATTGTGATAGGAGACGTTGTCTATTATAATAGTCGACGGTTTCTTTAGCTGGTTCAGTATCTGATCTCTTAACTATTTTGAGAAATTGTCAAAGTTCATCTCACCATGATAGTCACCCCACTTCGATCCAGATTTAAACATAAGAAGACCGTTTTTACAAATTCATTTGAACCACCAGCGTGTGCAATTAAAAGCCGAGATCCTTTTCCAATAGCCTTTTTTAGTCATTCCGTACTTCCATCAGTCCAAGACATTCCTTTTTGTGGGCGCTATGTATATATGATTCATCTACATATGGTAGATTATCTGAAATCAACTTTCACAAAAGTTTCTTATTTAACAGATATATCTTACCCTTTGAATTTTCACTTCAAATTAATCCTTCAGATTTCAGATGCCCCTAAATAAATGTCTGGCTTATCCTTATTTCCAGTTCTTGGCGGATTTGTTCCCTAAGGGCGCTCAATATTTTCGAATTGGTGGAAGATGCAGATCATCCTTTTGATGGGTTCAAAGTCGAAGTCATCTAATCCAGTGATCCAGCTCCGATGAGGAATTTTCTTGTTGGGTGATCCATACTGTTCCAGTTTGCTCTCGTTCTTTTAATATTTTGTATATGTTCCTATGCGAAACTCCAACAATTTCAGCTGTTTTCCCTACAACTGCTCTCGTAGGAGCTTCATTTGCATGGTTGTTTTCATAATCCAAGTTTTTGTAGTAAATTTTCAGCGTAAGCACTTTTGCTTAGCGTGTTAAAGGCTTTCCTGGCTTAAAGCAGTCTTATAAATTCACTTTTTTCTTACTTCTACTTCTTGCAAAGGTTTTTTAAAACTCAGAATACATATTTTTTTACCTAATCCTTTTCATAAAAAATATGTGTTCGAATTGAATACTTTTTTATTACATATACGACAATTATAATGCATATGGGTTAAATATGAAAGGAAGTGGAGTAAGTTCAGCCGTTTCGTAAATATAATTTTCCAGTGAGCAAATGAGTAGAATGCGCTTTCAGGTTCTATTTCCGCAGCTATCCAATTGCACGGTGATCTGAAACAGACTATATAGTCTAATAGCCCACAACAATTTTTAGGTGTGAGAGGTAACCAAAAAAAATCAGATGAGTTAAAAGCTGGTGTAAAAATTATGTTAAAAACAAAAGTCTTGCAGGAAATGGTCAAGGCTTTAATGAGTAATAGTGTGCTGAAAAGTTTTTTATTTAAAATTAAGATAATTTTTTATAACTAAAATTCACTGGTTAAATTGTTATGTGTATTTTTATTTGAAATGTTGGTTCAAGACGTTTCGAGTGTGGCAACGTTGTTCCCAGATCGTTCTAAAATTAAGAGAAAAATGTTTTCTTAATATATGAGATAAATAAGTATTAATCGCTACTAAAGGTAGAAAAGCAGTGCCTCATAAAATATATGTACGTCCAAGACCATTTGAACGTGGCATACACTCACTCAGCCAGACGGTTTTGTAATTCTAAAAAAATCAATTTTCGAAATAATTGTTATAACCAAAATTGGAAATTACCATAACGTTAATAATATCCCCCTAATTACAAATTGGTGGGTCAAAGACCATTTCAAGGTGGATTGCGCTCTCCCAGACTGTTTCGAAATTCTAAAAAAGTCAATTTTCGAAATAATTGTTTCAACCAAAATTGGAGTATACTATAACATTAAAAATATTCCCCTGATTACAAATTTGTGGGTCCAAGACCATTTGAATGTAGATTACGCTTTCCCAGATCATTTTAAAATTCTGAAAAAATTGGTTTTCGAAATATTGGTTCTATAACTTAATTGCGGTTTGCTAAGAGATGGCGTAACTTGTATTATTCCATTGTTATTATTACATTGGAACATGCGTTGGAAAGCTACTGTCATTGTACGTCATTTTAGTATATGTCATTCATTTGAAGCGTAAACAACAATAATTTTTTTTTCACTCAAATATGTCGAACTTTGTGCCTGAAAAAGTGTTTTTGCGGGGAGTTCTTCTTCATTACTTTAATATGAAGAAAACTGCTGCCGAAAGTCATCGTATTTTGGTGGAATTTTATGGTGAACATGCGCTAGCTGAGCGAACGTGCCAAAAGTGGTTTGCACGATATAAAAGTGGTGATTTTGGCTTGGAAGACGATGAACGTCCTGGGCAGTCAAAAAAGTTTGAAGATTAAGAACTGGAAGCATTACTCTATGAAGAATGTTGCCAAACACAAGAAGAGCTCGCAAAATCTTTGGGTGTCACTCAAACAGCCATTTCAAAACGTTTAAAAGCAGATGGATATATTCAAAAGCAAGGAAATTGGGTTTCACATGAACTCAAGCCGAGAGACGTCGAAAGACGGTTTTGCATGTTCGAAATGCTGCTGGAACGCCACAAAGGAAGTCATTTTTGCATCGGATTGTTACTGGTACTGAAAAATGGATCCATTAATTTAAATAAATAATTTAAGCAGAAAATTGTCAAAATGTAATAATTAAATTGGATACGAATTGGCGCATAGGCGTGTATGTTATTGAATTAAAAGATATGCATTTATTTGGATACCATGTGTTGCCGAATTGTATGAAAATTAAATGAAACCATTAAATCAATTACGTTTTCGAAATTACTACTGAAGAAGAATAAGTAGCTTTTATTAACACAAAAAATTTATATTATAAAAATTTATAAGCCGTTAGTAGTTTTTGATGCACTCACAGATGAATACCCGGAACATTTAGTAAGTTTAAAACTTAAAGATAATAGATATAGATAATAAAGTGAAAGTTCCAGATGCACTAAATGATTATTTCAGTTATCTTCTTACTAGCCATGATCATCGCTATAGAAAAACTGAAACAATTAATATGAGAATAATTGGTCTATTTGATAATTTATTTATGCAGTCACAAAGAATCGAGTAAAGCCAAGAAAGCATATCCGATTAGGTTAGTATCTATAAACTTATGTATGTACAATCAAAAATCTCTATAATTCAAATATATTATTACGTAATGAACGCAAGATATAAAATATCTACACATACCATATATACCATGGCGATCCCAGATGTACCCGACCCAACAAAGAAAACACAAAAGTGTTTGAAAAAAATTTATTTATTTTTCAACATAATCGCCTTTCAGCTCTATACATTTTTCTCAGCGATGTTCAAAAAGTTCGATACTCTTTTTATAATAAGAACAGTCTTGCTCCTCAAAATAGCCATTGACTGCCGACATCACTTCACTGAGCCATTTTTTAAGTTTGGGAACAGAAAGTAATCCGAAGGGGCTAAATCTGGCGAATATGGTGCATGAGGTAGCAATTCAAACTTTAATTCATTAATTTTGGCCATTGCATTCACGATACTGTTTTTGCTCGAGTGTGAGCAAACGCGGCACCCATTTTGCACACAGCTTTCTCATGTCCAAACTTTTAAATAATATGCGATGTACCGCACTTTTTGAAATGCGTACAATGTCTACTAGCTCGCGCACTTTCAGTCGACGATCATCCAGCACCGCTTTGTGGATTTTCTTCACCATTTCTGGAGTCGTCATCTCATTTGATTCGTCTTGGCAGCTCGTACGGCCTCGTTTAAACTCAGCAACCCAAAATTGTATTGTTGTTAACGAAGGAGCAGACTCACCCAGAGTAGACTTCAGTTCAGCTTTCATATTGGTTGGACTGCGGCCTTTTAAATAAAAGTATTGTGTCACTTAACGATGACCAATTTTCTCAATTTTCAAAAATTCACTGACAATGTTCATTATTGATGGCTACCAAACAAATACTTAACAACGTGGCGCTTTCTAACATATGCTTCATAGACTGCGTACTTTCCAATACAATGATATTTTCAAGCAACTACTGCCATGTCTTGGTCAGGCCGGGTAGTTCTTGGACCGCCTTCGTAAACCATTATCGGATCAGTATTAGGAACTAAGAATGCTTTTTGTTAGGCATTAAGTAAATTGGTTGAATACTATTTGTACATATAGTAAAGATTTAAGGATTGTACCGCACTAATTATTATTATTACTTATTACTTATTACTACCCTCTAATATATTCAAGTTCCAATTTCTACAGAGAATAATTTTTGCATAAAGTGACAACTAAAACTAAAACAGACAACTACTCTAAAAGACCTCTAATATATTATCAAAAAGTTCCCATTATTAAGAATTTTAAAAATATAAGTTTATTCATCTAAATATATATTGTCCCTTTTAAAGTAATCCCCATCGAATGCAATACACTTATACCAACGCTTGTCCAATCCTCGAAGCATTTTTTATATTCGGTTTTAGGTATGTCCATCAGTGCTTTCTGCGAGTTTTCCATTACTTATCGATTGAACAGAAAGAAGTCACAGGGAACCATATCAGGTGCATTTTTCGTCAAAAAATTACGAATAATGATGGCACTGTGACAATTTATAGCCATCTATCCTAGTTCCTGGTATGTCAACAGAAAAAAGTTTTTGTACAGGTGTGGCATTCGACAACTACGATTGCTTCGTAGAGACAATTAATGGCAAGAACACATTACACGATATAGTAGAAATAGCCTGTTCAAATGAATTCACATTTACAATGTAAGATCTTTGATCTTTTAGAACATAGCATTATTAGCTTTATTATAATTTACAGGCGAAACGGCTACGTCAAAAGATTTATTAACAATAACGGGTAGAAAACGGCGAACTTATAATCCTACAAACCTAGAAATCGAACCCTATTATATTTAAGAAACCTAGAATTGTCTCAACCCTTTCAAATGCTATTTTCCCTAATTTTAACCACTGCAAAGCATCAGTGATAAAAGCCAGAGAACTGGATTATTTATGGTTGATTTGTTTAATTTGTGATACTGAAGGTGCACCTATGTGGACTGGCTGGAATTCAAGACATACCAAAGAAAGTTCCACAACAGTTTTTCTATCTAAATCCCATTAGTTTATCACCAACAAGTCATTAAGTGGTTTTAAAGGCTCTTAAGAGGTCCATTGAAATCGCTAATGGCTGGCATCAAAAACATATTTGCGTTACTTATGACCTAGTAATTGCAAAATTGCCCAACAAATTCAGCATAAACAATAACCGCGAATTGATCGTGCTTTTATTCTACTTGGGAACTTGAAATGGCCTTTTATAAAGCAATAAGAACATTTTTTGGTGGATCTGGTGGTGACATTTTGCTAGTCAATTTGGGCGTACTTACGCAAGGTTCACTAAATTCTTTCATATCTGGTATGTTTCTATTTCTCACCTCACTCCGACACTCCATTTACAAAATATTTTTCCTTTGGTGTAGGAACTCATTACAATAGATGCAAGTGATTACATATTTTATTTAGTGCAGCCATACAAGTTCTTCATTTCAAAGCATTTATGGAAGAAGAAAATATATGTGTGGACGATCTGAAAGCTGACATTGAGTTTTTTGAAAATAATGCTACTCAAATAGATCTAGCAGCTAGTCTTCATACCAATATTTCGAATTATGAAGCTTATATTGTAAAAACCTTAAGCAGTTGCCATGGTGCAACAGCAGAGTATGGATGAAGAATGTAAATATGACCTATCTACTGAACGATTTTTCGAGTTTTTAATTTGTACGTTTATACTATAAACGAAATAGCTGCATACTGCAGCTGCATACTTTTTTGCACTGAATCATCAAAATTATGCAAGATAGAATGTGAAAGTCGTAAATAACCTTAAAAAGATCTTTTAGAATGTGTAAAAAAAAATTGGTAGTGGTATTAAAAGAACCAATAGAAGATTCAAGATAAAGATTCGAATTCAAATTCAGTTGACGCCAGCTGAAAGTGGTTGGAAGCTCAGCCAGAATTCATTCCAAGTTAAATAGTTTGATGGCAAGGGGGCACCGGATACACTGCAGGAAATGCTGGTCAGTAATGCCGAAGGACTTGTTGAAAGTGAGGAAGAACTGAAGAATCTTGTGATTCTTCTGACGATAGTGATAACTTGTACTCACATGCCTATAATTATAGTATACATACACATATTTGAATAAATATTTGAGCACACATTCTAACTGTGTACATATGTATGGTATATGAAACAATTAATTTAAAATTAAGATATGCATTTATGTAGGTGTCGTTAGACTACATTTTGGTATATATTTTGTTTGGTTATATGGTCACATTTTTTGAAAAATGATAGTATTAAGATTGGGTGTACATATTTCGAACACCAATTTTTTTAGAATTTTAAAATGATTTGGGAGAGCGTAATTCACATTCAAATGGTCTTAGATTCACTAGTTTGTAATCATATTATTAATAATATTAATGTTATGGCATACTCCAATTACGGTTATAACTATTATTTCGAAAATTAATTTTTTTAGAATTTCGAAACAATCTGGGAAAGCTTGAAATGGTCTTGGAACCACCAATTTGTAATTAGGGGAATATAATTTATGTTATGTTATACTCCAATTTTGATTATAACAAATTTTTTTCGAAAACTGATTTTTTTAGAATTTCGAAACTGTCTGGTAGAGTGTATGCCACGTTCAAATGGTTTTGGACTTACGAGTTGGTATTAAGAAAGCATTTTTTTCTTAATTTTAAAACGATCTGGGAACAGTGTTGCCACACTCGAAACGTCTTGAACCAACATTTCTGCGATCAGATAAAAATACCACTATACAACTAAAATAGCATTTCCTTTTGTTTTAACATAATTTTTACACCAGCTTTTAACTCTGTTTTTTTTTTTTTTTTTTTTTTTTTGTTTTTTTTTTTTCTCACACCTAGTAATGTTTAATATTCTTTTTTCTTCCAGTTGAATAGAATCTATTTCTTTGATCGTTTCCATTAGTCAATCTTTTCCCATAGCCAATGTGGCCCCTTTCACCAAATATGGTATGTGTACCTATTAATCTAGATGGCAGAATTCCACGCGTAGCTGCATCTGCAGGATTTGAAGCCGATAAAAAATCATTCCAGTAATCCGCTGGAATCGAGCTGGGGTTCTGTGATGTCCTATTCCAATAAAGACATTTCTTGGGCTGAAAGCCAATGAAGAATAGTAGAAGAGTCCATCACGCAAGAATTTTAACGTCTGATTTTTGCACCGATGTTCTTATTTTATTCAAAAGCCGAGAGTCTAGGGAGCGGTAGCACCTTTAAGAGTGCGAATCTCATTTTCGTTGTCACGAAGCTAACATTTATAGAGTGGGCTTTAAGAAACTTCCTACAATACAATACAGCAGAATATGCGTCAAGAGATGCATCGCAGATATCATGCAACTTTAAATTTGATTTGTAATACTAGGTGGGGTGAAAAGTAACCTCCTTGGGAATGAAAAAAAAAATTTTAAATGTTTTTTTTTTTATTTTATTCAATATAGTCTCCTTTTAATTTGATACACTTATTCTAGCGTTTTTCCAACTTTTTGATCCCGTCCGAAAAGTAATTTTCTAGAAGGTCTGCAAAATACTCCTCCGTGGTGTCGATGATTTCCACTTGTGAGGTGAATTTTTTATTTTTTTATTCTTGATCCCGTCCGAAAAGTAATTTTCCAGAAGGTCTGCAAAATACTCCTCCGTGGTGTTGATGATTTCCTCGTGTGAGCTGAATTTTTTATTGATGAGACATCTTTTGAGGTTTGGAAAGAGATAATAATCCGAGAGAGCCAAATTGAGCGAATACGGTGGATGCCGTGGTTGCGATGCTCCTGTGCGCCGGTGCATTGTCTTGCAAAAAGAAATTTTTTTTTTCGCTTATATTTGGTGTAATCTGACGGAGCATTAGCTCCATAATATTTATTCAACTTTTCTTTTGTTTCCTTCACCGTTTTGCCTCTCAAAAAGTGTTTTATGAGAGAACGAAAATAGTTTTTGTCCATTCTCAACATGATGCCAAACACATCAACAACAATCAGTTGTGAAAACAAAACTAAAAACAGTATCGCACTGAAATTTGGCATGTCTGCCTAAATATGAACGGACTTCAAGGCACTATAACCTTTTTTGCAGTAGCAGCGCATTCTGGTATATACCATAACTCGAATGATAAATGAGTCGACAAGATGTAGTTCGTTCCTGATGGCTTTCCATTGCCCTGGTACGTTCGATGGTACTTCTTCGTCCCATTTAAAATTTTTTTTCCAAAGTTCCTGAATTAAAATTTTTATAGCGATGACAATGGGAGAAAAAAGACTCTAGAGGTTCATATATTCGCGATGCGTGGTTTCGTGCGAATACTGCACAAACTTAATTTAACCTTATACGAAAAGCAGTACTGGAGAGAGTTCCCTTTGCTCTTCCGGTAAAGACACGAGTTTGACAAACAGTTTGTCGTCCACCTACGCAGATTGAAGCCTGCAGTGTGCAGTAATTCGATAAGTTCCTACGAAGGGCTATTACGTCTTCAATTGTATCTGCACCTGTAATTACGTCGACGACGTAAAAGTCTTTAATAATGGTAGCGGATATGCGTGGATAGGCATAAATTATTTATATTGACATCTAAGTGAATCATTTAAATTTAATCTACGTATTCAAGTGAGTGGTAGACGTGTGTGTTTCCACGTAGTGTTTTCCAGCTTATTGTTCCTCTAATGATAGGATTGGATCACTGATACCTCTTCTCACTGATCAAAAGAGCGTGTTGAATATATCTTATACGAACATTTGGACATGCGAAAGCTCTGTTCAAAGTGGGTGCCGCGTTTGCTCACAGTCGACCAAAAACAACAACGTGTTGATGATTCAGAGGAGTGTTTAAAGCTTTTTAACCGCAATAAGGCCGAATTTTTGCGTCGGTATGTGACAATGGATGAAACTTGGCTTCATCACTTCACACCAGAGTCAAGTCGGCAGTCAGCTGAGTGGCGAGCAGGCCACAAACCTCGTCTAAAACGACCAAAAACTCAACAGTCGGCTGGCAAGGTTACGGTATCCGTATTTTGGGATACACATGGAATAATTTTCAGCGACTATCTCCAAAAGGGGCAGACTATCAATAGCGACTATTACATTGCGTTGTGGAGCGCTTAAAGGACGAAATCGCAGGAAAACGGCCGCATTTGAAGAAAAAGAAAGTGCTGTTTCATCAAGACAATGCACCGTGTCACAAGTCGATGAAAACGATGACAAAATTGAATGAATTCGGCTACGAATTGCTTCCCCACCCACCGTATTCCCAGATTTGGCCCTCAAAGACTATTTCCTGTTCACAGACCTCAAAAGAATGCCCATCGGAAAGAGATTTAAGACCGATGAAGAAGTAATCGCCGAAACAGAGGCCTATTTTGAGGCTAAACCGAAATCGTACTACAAAATTGGTATAGAAAGATTGAAAAATCGTTTCAATCAGTGTATCGCCCTCGAAGGCAACTATTGGTATATAACTGTTTGCTAAGAGCGGTTTGCTAAGAGATGGCGTAATTTGTTATTCCATTATTCCATTGGAACATGCGTTGGAAAGCTACTGTCATTGTACGTCATTTCAGTATATGTCTTTCATTTGAAGCGTAAACAACAATAATTTTTTTTTCACTCAAATATGTCGAACTTTGAGCCTGAAAAAGTGTTTTTGCGGGGAGGTCTTCTTCATTACTTTAATATGAAGAAAACTGCTGCCGAAAGTCATCGTATTTTGGTGGAAGTTTATGGTGAACATGCGCTAGCTGAGCGAACGTGCCAAAAGTGGTTTGCACGATTTAAAAGTGGTGATTTTGACTTGGAAGACGAAGATGAAGAACTGGAAGCATTACTCTATGAAGATAGTTGCCAAACACAAGAAGAGCTCGCATAATCTTTAGGTGTCACTCAAGCAGCCATTTCAAAACGTTTAAAAGCAGCTGGATATATACAAAAGCAAGGAAATTGGGTTCCACATGAACTCAAACCGAGAGACGTCGAAAGGCGGTTTTGCATGTCCGAAATGCTGCTGGAACGCCACAAAAGGAAGTCATTTTTGCATCGGATTGTTAATAGTGATGAAAAATGGATCCATTACGACAACCCCAAGGGCAAAAAATCATACGTAAAACCCGACCAACCAGCCAAATCAACAGCAAAGACGAATATCCATGGCGCAAAGGTAATGCTCTGTATTTGGTGGGATCAGATGGGTGTGCTGTATTATGAGCTGCTAAAAGCAGGTGAAACCATCAACGGACAACTCTACCGAACACAATTAATCCGTTTGAAGAGGCAATAATTTTCTATCATGACAACGCTCGGCCCACGTAGCTATTCTGGTTAAGAACTATTTGGAAAACAGTGGATGGGAAGTCTTACCCCACCCGCCTTATAGCCCAGACCTTGCTCCTTCTGACTACCATTTGTTCCGGTCGATGCAGAACGCCCTCACTGAAATACGGCTCACATCAGAGCAGAATATCAAAAATTGGCTTGATTCATTCTTGCCTGCCAAGCCGACGCAGTTCTTTTGGGATGGGATCCAGAAATCGCCAGAAAGATGAGGAAAAGTCATAGCTTCAGATGGGCAATACTTTGAATAATGCTATTGTACATGTTTTTTTTAAATAAACTTTCAAATTTTGAAAAAAAAAAAACCGCACGAATTAAAATATATACCCAATATATGAATAAATAAATAAAGTTGAATTTTGCAAAAATTTTGTGTTTTACTATACAACGGCATTTTCAGATTTCAGTCCAATATAGTTGGTTTCAATGGATTTTAAACTGAGGCGGGATTGTATCGTTAGCGTCTCCAGCTGATGTGAATGTAATTCCTATAATGGGGACTAGCGCGTTTTCTTTGAAGTCCCAAGCATTGAGCCACTTGCTGGGTTACAAACGAGACGTGAGACCCCGAATCGAGAAGAATTCGATAGTTGTGGTAAGCCCCTTGGTTATCTTGAATTCGATGAAAAATGGATCACAACGGTTTGAAGAATTGTGACTTGACTATGAGGGGATTCAAGAGCTTGGTTTGAGATGAAAGGCTGATTGGAGTTTTGATGATGATTGGATGAATTGGTGCTTGGTTATATTAATGTACTCGGATTTGAATTAGAGACCCTTTGTTGTGAGGGATGCGAAAAGTGAACAAGTGTATGATGTCGGGAACCACAATGAGGAAGTATATGGTTTTCTTTACACTTTGGGCAACTACAAGTGGATTCAACTAGATTGGGCATCGAAATACTTTGTTTGCTATTCGACGAACTCAGGTTCTTTATCGATGTACTGGGGATTATCCATGAAATCTAAAAGCGTATTCTACAGCGCAACAATCTCAGTCCATGCTTCATCTAGTTTTATAAGACAAAATTCGAGAGTTGTTAAAGAAACAGATTCATCGATTAAGTTTGCAAATGTTGCCAAAAGAGTGATACAGCCCTTAGCGCGACCACGTTTAGTAATTATTTCATTCATATTTAATCGATTGATCAATTTAGATTAATATAAAAGATGATTAAGAATAATGTTCGAAAATGTACGGATACTCTTGCGTTAACCCGTTAAGATTTGATAGACTATGACGTTTTGATATTAAACGCGTGATACGTATAACTAAACTAATAGGGCGAATCTGTCTTATGTAGCTATATAGTATTTAGCTGAACGCGTGATTTTAAGCGAAAGATCTGTGAGATATATGTTACATATACATAAATGTACATAAAAAAAAAAAATGCAAGATTTCTAAACGCTTTTTAAAATTATTTTTGTGCGAAAAACAAATTCATACGATTAAAAGCAAACTATTCACATTTTTATATACTTTATAAAGTTACTTTATTAACCTATCTCGTTGGCAGTTTAACACCGAATAAATGTTTAGTATAACAAAAAATAATTGAATTAAGTGATTAGAGCAAACTAATAACAATGTGAGTAACAGTGAGATCCTTACTAAGTGGATTGAGAAGAAAATTATAGCTTTGAATAATAATTCGGTTAAGATGGGGCATATATGACATGCCGCTGGCATGTTTGGTATCTTATGGTATTTGGTATCTTATAACTAGTTAAACAAAATAGGAAACAATTCACCGATACATGCCTGATTTAGTGTAGGAAACCGTATAACTAGAGCGACTTTTCTTCAAGCTGGGAATAAGTAAACCATTACTCTACATTCTTTTGAATATGCTTACCAGCAGGCAGTTTATCGTGAAGAATCTAGATGTAACTTCTGCCGAAATATTTGACATTAAAAATGATCTGCAACAAGGTGCGGTTAATTCGCCTTTCCAATTCAGCATCCACACAAGCGATCTTGGGGGATCACTTTGCCATGCCAGAACGTACGGAGATGGCTTCGTCGCCTACAGATAAGCGCCAAAGATCCAGCTCATAAATAAGCTCTTGCAACATGACTTCGATAAGATAAAAATACATTGCGATATCGGAAACTTTGGGGTCTGTATCTGTATATATGTGATCCGATCAGAGCCAAAGGTCCTTTTGTGACACAGATTGAACTTAATCGGAGTAGACAAAGTCGTCCAAGGCACATTGCTAGAGCAATGACTTCGATGAGTAACATGATCGTCGGTGTTATTTTCAACGGTTACGTTCCCCAAGAGGTGTTTCTCTTGACATTCCCATCAAATTATAGCGACTAATCATCATTTGTGTTTACAATTGCCTTCTCGGCAATTTTTGAAATGGAAACAACAGCTAAACAACGAATTTGCATTAATTTTGCGTAGAAAATTAAATTACCGGCACAAAAACATTGAAGATGTTGGAAGTGTTTTGACAACGATGCTCTAGAAAAAGCAGAAGTCAGCTCGAAAGCATGTCCTCTCCAATGTCCAAATGCCACTTTTTTTTTGGTAAGAAATTCAAGTCCTTCGGCACAAGCTTCGCAGCGCCATTTACCATCTTTGCTCACTCTCCGATGGCTAATTTGCGGTTTACGAACTATAAATCTTTGATTTTGTCGACGTATTCCTCAGTTGTTGAAGTCGATGTTCTGTCAGAACGGTCATATAATCGTCAACGTACATGCCAATGGTAAGGTATGGTAACTGATTTCTTTAGAGCATCGTTGCCAAAACACTTTTTTAATAATTCCAATGTTTTTGTGCCGTGAATTTAATTTTCAATTAAAAATGTAATCCAAAACGCAATGACATCAAACCTGGTTATCTCAAACTTAAGGAAAAAAGCAGTTTGTTTATGCATAGATTCCTCAAGCAGAGGGTTGCGGGTTCGAATCCCGTGCGAGGTAATTTTTTGAAAGTATGTAGTTATATGAAAAATCCCGTCGGCGTCAACTCTGACACAACATAACACTTATGTTGGAGTGGTTGCTGGAACTAACAACTAGCACGTACTAAGACCTACTGGTTGAGGATGCACAGGCAGCAGTTGGATAACCGCCTCTGGAAAAATACCGAAACCTAATACACCTAAGTTTCAAACTATTACACCATCCTCCCGCGCCCTGGAGAAAAGCCAGTAAAACGGTATTCATATCTAATTGGTGCGCGCGCAGGATTATAAAAAAAAAATATAATAATGTCATCTAAATAATTGTGAACTTCATGTTTGCTCAATTTCGTTTTGAACTTAAGTGCAAACGACGAATTAAGCCATACTTATTACATTTTACGTTCTTAGTCGGCCAAATTGGATTATTACCCGAGTGATCCCTCCGACCGCATGTGTTACAATCACTCATCAAACCCAGATGAAATTTTGTTTACCACTGTACTGGAGGTTGGTAGCAGCATTGCTTCTGTTTAATTATCTATCTGCTCATAGATATGACATATCTCAATTATCTCCGACAATGAATGTTCTTCCTCTAGCAACTTCTTCTTAAGTTCCGCTGGGGCCCATATCTAAAACTTTATTATTTAGATCAATTTCCAAAGCTTCCTCTTACGAATCCAAACAAACATTTTGCCTCTTCACTTCGTAACTTCAAAAGAAATTTGCTCAGATCCTATCCCTACTCCGATTTTAAAGATCGGAACTAATGCCTTTCAAATAAAGGGGTTCTTTGGGGAGAAAAATATTCGCTAATTTTATCAATTACGAAATGAAATCTTTAACTTTTCCGGCTCAATTAGAGTTCCAAGGCTGTTATATAAGGGGTGATTCATCGTGAAGTTTGATTTTCAATAGGCTTTTTTTAACAGATCACGCGTGACTCCTATCAAACTGCTTTGTCATTTCTGTTCAGTATTGTTTGGCAAGTCATCGTGGAAAGACTCATACCACAACAGCGTCTCAAAATTGTTCAGCTGTATTACGAAAATCAGCGTTCTTTAGACCACATCCAGCACGTTATGAAGAAACTATAGCAGCTGTGGCTGAGAGTGTACGCGAAGACCGTGACGAATCGATTCGTCGTCGTGCAAGAACTGAAGAACTGAAACCAGGCGACTTAAATTTGCGTCATTTTCCAATGAATGGGCTCTGGAAAAACTCAATTAAAATTCGGTGTTTTATCGTGAAATTTTGTTCAGTGATGAAGCACATTTCTGGCTCAATGGATACGTTAATAAACGAAATTGCTGTATTTGGGCTGATGACCCACCCGAAGAGTACCAAGAGCTACAACGGTATGGTATGGTTTATGGGATGGTGGAATCATTGGTCCATATTTCTTCAAAATGAGGCAAATCAGGATGTTACCGTCAACGGAAATGATCGCAGTTAATTCACCCATTCCGCTCGAATTAAAGACTTATCCATGGTGCCATAGAGGAGAGGTATGATATCACTCATCTTACCATTAAGGTATACTCTACGTACAACTTTTCGAAAATTTTCTGAAGCCTTTAAGGTTCACAGTTTAATGTCCTGTTTATATATATTATTTCTTTTTTTCACAATTTAATGTTTCAACTATTTAGCTTTGTACTTATGTTAATATCATGTGCTTATCCTGTTTACCTTTAATTCCAATTTAATAGAAGAAAAAAAAACGTATCACGCACTCAAAATTGTACTCTCTTTTTTCCAATTTTAATTAAATTTTTAGCCCGTCATCAATATATAATCCTGCGCCGTATAATAAAACACTTGTTTTCGTTCGATTATAATTTAAACGCGTATATACAAACACACTTATGACAAGTCACCTGCCTACACCGCTCAACTGCATCGATGGACTCTCAGTGTGTAATCTTTTTGCTCTCTACATCTGTTGCTTCAGGTCTCCATAATATTTAATAGATAAATAATAATAATATTGACATTCTTGGTTTTAATTATATGCAAATTAATTCAAATTGTAAACATTAACATTACTTCACAGACAAAGAGTAAGTATAAGGTTTAACTTGCAGGACCCTAATGAGATTAGCAACTTATAATTATTTTAAGTGATATCAATTCTTTAATTTTAAATGCATTTTTTTTTTTTTAGAAACTGTAACAGTTATAGTATACAAAACAGAAGACTTTTAATTTAGCTGTATTAATTTAAATAAATTAATTTGACTAATGAATGATTTATTGTATTGTACCAATGGTATATATGAATTGTAGTATAATATTAAAAATGTTTACAAAAATTGAGCACAGCTTGCACAGATAAATAAATAAATATTTTGGCGCGACAGCCCGGTGTGTGCCAAGGCCTAACTTCTCGCACTCATTTGTGTTTCTCACTTTGTGAATTTTTACACTCCTGAGCAGGGTCTTCTGTTTATTGTCAGTTCCGAACGGCTCCCCTGAGAAGCTTTTGATAGGCAGAATTTGACTTTCGGAGGATTGCCATTGCCTGCTGAAAGGGTGATGATCATTTTTGAAAAATTTGCTGTTGTGCTCCTACCGGAATTCGAACCCAGGTAGGTGGCGTGACACCCAGTGAGTCAACCATCACGCCATCGCCACAGCTTGCAAGGAGATGTGATAATTTACATATATTTGTACGTGTTTATACGTGCTTTCTTTTTTAATTTTCGAATGATATCAGAGGAAAAACTATTAAAAAAATCTCTATAAAAATATACATTGTATATAAATAATTAGGAGAACCAATGAAAAATTAAATAACTACAACCAGTAAATAAATAAATAAATAACAGATAAATAAATATACAGATAAATAAAATATTAAATAATAGATAAATATGTTTGGTTTTGAATAGCTAATTAACATATAAATTTAATCAATTTGAATAAGTTAAAGTAGTGCAAGCTCAGTGACTAGTGGGTTTTCAACAGATAAACATTTTGATAGTTTCAATTTTTATGGCGACTTAATTCATGCCAGATTTTTCATGTAGGATCAATGTTGAGAAGCCCCAAGGAATATTCAACATAATTTCAGTATTTTATTTTAATATGTTTTAAATTTTTTAAATATGTGTTTTGGCACAATGTCCCTACACAGGAGATCCATAAGTCATTAATGCTTAAAAATTACCTTGAACATTAATACTTTTTTTTTTTATTTATCAGGGGATACAGTATACGGAACTAGTGCACAGTATATCACAGTTATTAATTATTAAATTATTTTGAGTTAAAAAAAAAACAAGGTGATCTTTTTCTGGTGAAAAAGATTGATTGACATTTTTCTGCGTTAATTTTTATTTTTCAGTTCAAACCGAATTGGATAAGTTTATAAATTATACCATTATGCGATAGAGAGTCAAAAGCTCTTTCAATGTATAGCGGTATTAGACCAGACGATTTATTTTCATTTAAGCTTTGCTTTATTTCCCTACAAATTTTTAAAACCTGATGCGAAGTACTATACGTTTTCGAAAACCAAATTGTATTTGAGGCAGAAGGCTACTATTTTTCGGTAATTCATCAAGTTTAACTTTAATGAGATTTCTTATATTTTGCTGCATCCATTGAGCAAACTGATGGGCCTATAGCTATTTGCATTGCTGCGATCTTTTCCCAACTTAAGCAATGGAATTACCTGTGCTTTTTTCCATTTTACGAGTATGGGAAAATAGTTTGAAGCAAGCATTATAAATGAATTGGAGATGCTTTTTTGCACTTAAGGGAAGGTTTTTAATGGTTAAATTATTTATATAATCGAAACCGAGAGATTTTTTGCACTTCAAGTTAGAAATGAAAAACTCAACATCATCAACCGCTAACATGCTCGTCGAGAGGAAATGATGAACTTAGTCCATTGCATGATGAAATTTCAGTTTCAACCATTAATTCCATTCGAGAAGCAATAGTTTGAGAGACTAAATGATTTCTAAAAAAAAGGTGCAGCTAAAAGCTCAGATTTGCCCCACTGTCAGTAATTAAGAAATTTAACTAATTTTTTGAAGTTACTAGGCCTTTGCCGAGGCTCTTAGCTCAGCTTAATATTAATACTTTAATATGTCTTTAGACGTAATATATACTATAGGTAGCTTTATATACATTCCTTATGTTGTAATTCCCTATTGTTCTAGTGAACTGGAGATGCTCCGCATCGCCGTATGCGACATCAGGTAATGAATTAAGAAATAAAGAAAAGGGTATGAAAGGGGTTTCATTACGTAAAATATACATATAAATTAATAATTAATATATATTTCGTTAGTAGAATTCTATTTTAATTTTAATTATAAATGATTCATATTAAATCCAGTTTAAAAAAATTAGAATTTTCACATAAATAAAGATTGTTTTTTTAGGGATTGACTTGACCTTGAGCTGTGTGTGTTTATGTAGCCTTGTTCCTCTCAGGACAGTCACACCAACAATTTATTTGTTTATCTAAATTTAAGTTGTAAAGCAAGTTTGCAAAAAATAATATGAAATATGAGATATAAGACAAATATAACTACATTTTATTTTACTCAAAATCTCATTTGTTTATATAACTTATTTTATATATACATATATATGTTAATATTGTATATTCAATAACAAAGCTATACGGTTAGTGTACAGTATGTTCGGTACAGTAGTCATTTGAATCAAAGAACGCACTAGAACGCTGTTCATTTCGCGATTATTTTGATCTTAATCTCAAGCCAAGTAAGCACAAAAACATAACCTTTTGACACAAAGCATATTTGTAAATCTCTCATTCATATTTCAGTACAAAATATACTCGATTTAAGATATTATTGGGTCTATAATAATTCGTGCGGTTTGCTAAGAGATGGCGTAACTTGTATTATTCCATTGTTATTATTCCATTGGAACATGCGTTGGAAAGCTACTGTCATTGCACGTCATTTCAGTATATGTCATTCATTTAAAGCGTAAACAACAATAATTTTTTTTCACTCAAATATGTCGAACTTTGTGCCTAAAAAAGTGTTTTTGCGGGGAGTTCTTCATTACTTTAATATGAAGAAAACTGCTGCCGAAAGTCATCGTATTTTGGTGGAAGTTTATGGTGAACATGCGCTAGCTAAGCGAATGTACCAAAAGTGATTTGCACGATTTAAAAGTGGTGATTTTGGCTTGGAAGACGATGAACGTCCTGGGCAGCCAAAAAAGTTTGAAGATGAAGAACTGGAAGCATTACTCTATGAAGATTGTTGCCAAGCACAAGAAGAGCTCGCAGAATCTTTGGGTGTCACTCAAGCAGCCATTTCAAAACGTTTAAAAGCAGCTGGATATACTCAAAAGCAAGGAAATTGGGTTCCACATGCACTCAAGCCGAGACGTCGAAAGGTGGTTTTGCATGTCCGTAAATGCTGCTGGAATGCCACAAAAGGAAGTCATTTTTGCATCGGATTGTTAATGGTGATGAAAAATGGATCCATTACGACAACCCCAAGCGCAAAAAATCATATGTGAAACCCGGCCAACCAGCCAAATCAACGGCAAAGCCGAATACCCATAGCGCGAAAGTGATGCTTTGTATTTGGTGGGATCAGATGGGTGTGCTGTATTATGAGCTGCTAAAACCGGGTGAAACCATCAATGGACAACACTACCGAACACAACTAATCCGTTTGAAGAGAGCAGTAGCCGAAAAACGCCCTGAATATGCGACCAGACACGAGGCAATAATTTTCCATCATGACAACGCTCGGCCCCACGTTGCTATTCCGGTTAAGAACTTCTGACAACCATTTGTTCCGATCGATGCAGAAAGCCCTCACTGAAATACGGTTCACATCAGAGCAGAATATCAAAAATTGGCTTGATTCATTCTTGGCTGCCAGGCCGGCGCAGTTCTTTTGAAATGGAATCCACAAAATGCCAGAAAGATGGGAAGAAGTCATAGCTTCAGATGGGCAATACTTTGAATAATACTATTGTACATGTTTTTCTTAAATAAACGTTCAAATTTTGAAAAAAAAAACCGCACGAATTAAATTACATACCCAATACTTCGTTACATATATCTATTGATTTTTGTGGAATCACAAGAAAACCTTCATTGCCTTAACCACGAAGAAATAGCTTATGTTCAGTGTCTAATAAAAAAATCAGTAGACCCCAGGTTTTACTCTGTGGGTGGCTCAAGTGGTAGTGTTTTGACTTCCCATGACCGAAAAACTTTTTTTCAAGCAACTAAAATCCCATGAGATGAATGCTTGCCTAAATACATCAAGTCAATTTACACAAGTAATTTTGTCTCCCCATTAAATGTTAGATGCCACCCATGGATCGAAGTAACCATTGAGCTCAAAAATCTTTCTTTCTCTTTCTGCCTCATTTTCTAAAAATCTTAGCACATTCTGAGCATTATAAAAACTGAGTACATATATACCTTATATACCAGTCACACAGCCAAATGCGGTAATTTTTGGATAACACAGTAATACCAATCGTGGCGCTTTATACCTCAGATGCTAGAACTAAACACTCGTACGCTCGATAAACTGAAAGAGATTATCATAATCCAAATATAAGCGTACAATGCACAATTCAAAAACACCATACGTAGAACATTTCAAATAAAACATTAACGTAGCAAAATATATCACAAACATTCATAACATTCAAACATGTTAACGCATTATCAAACACAATGCTATCATCTTCTCAATACGAAGCAAATCTAAGCACAAAGAACCCATCTACATCTGCTACAATTGAATCATCGTCAATATTCTCAGTATATCTCGAAATCGTCACATTTTCTCTTAAATAAAGATAAGACTAAGTCGAAAAATGTCGACCAATCTCTTATACCATGCATGTCTAAAATCCTGGATAAGTTTAACAAGCGACTAATACGGTATGCTGATTTTAACAAGCTTAACATATTTGCTCCAAGACCGTAGACATAAAAAAAAAACGTCAAGTTGATGTTGAGATGTAAGAAAACGAAAACTTTAAAATTGCAGCTAAATCATTTAACATCTAAACCACATACCATTGGGTTAAAATCACACAAAAAGCTACAAAAACTCATTTCAAAAATGATTGGATCCTATACTACCATCACTATAAGAAAGGCAATCTCGACAGACTCAACTCTGATGAGCTCTTGAATATTCCTTAACAAAAAATATCTTATTTTGTACCACTGTAGTGTGATTCAGTGCAAGCACACAAAACACGAAGAACCTTAACGTAGCATGAATCACTGTCGATACCGATCGAATGCCGTCTGACAACTTCTGGTATCTTGAGCGATACAATGTCACGTAATGGTTTTTCGTGTTTTGTGTACTTACACTGAATCACAGTACACCACTTTTGAGTACCCGGATTGAAAGATAGGTGGAGCTACTGGCTGAGATATCAGGCATCTTATATTTCAGAAAACTTCTCGGTATCATCAATTTAGGAATAACTGAATTTAGTCCTACATTCGTTAAAAGAATCTTTAATGTCATAACAAAAGCAACATTATAGAGCCAAATTTCTCTGCAGCTAGGCTTCTTAAATTTAAATATTTGGTTAAAAAACAAAAAATTAAATTTCTTGGTGCTAACCCTTTCTTACAAAATGTAATGACAAATACGTGGTGTCAAAAGGGAACATTCATGCGTCTAATGAATACGTGATTTTGGCATTCAACTGGTTTGACAAGTTAGGTCATATCTTAAAAATTCTAGGTGTGAGTACTTTTTGCACTTGGACGTTTTATTTTTCACAAAACATGTTAAGGAATTACCTCTCAAAATTTTCGACATTTTATCCAAAAACCATGTATACATAAACATACAAAAATAAATAATACTTACATAGATTTATATGCGAGGGATTGATATAATTGTAACCGCTTGAAATATTATGCTTTTCTTTTAAAAATACATTACTAAAAGGTTCAAAACGCAACCTAGGTTGCCTTAAAATTGTGGGGTTAACGTCCATCTTCTTTGAAATTTCTGAAAAAAATATTAATAATATAAATAAAAAGTAACAATATCAATGTTATAAGCAAATAATTATTTATAAAAGTATTTATAATAATAATACGCGATCAGATAAGTAGTTCAAATATTGCCGCGATTGTTAAAGGAATGACTAACAGTTACTTATTAATATTTTTAGAACGCAGTTTAATTTAAAAGCATTAATGAACTGCTCCCAAATGTATGATCTATGATCTATGGTATGTATTAATTTCTATTTCACAATAGTTCACAGAGAACATCTTTCCAAGCTTATACCATCAAACGAAAAAGGACTGGCACCACAATCGCTAACGTAACGCCACATCTAAACGGACACATATTAACGAAAAACCCCAAAAATTCAAAAGAAAAATCGCAGAAAAATGTTGCAGAACTGCAACATGTTAAAAAACTAGACGATTATTAAATCACGTGCGGATTGTTCTACGTTCACGTTCAAAGTGAATGTTTTTAATGTGTAACACAAATATGGCATACGGGGTGTGATCATAAAGTAAGGTGACTGTCCCGAAAATACCACCTTGACCAAAAAATTTGGAAATTTATTCAGAAAATTAAAATTACAAGTTTATTCATCTAAATCTATATTGTCTCCTTTAAAGTAATCCCCATCGACTGCAGCACACTTATGCCAGCGCTTGATCCAATCCTCGAAATATTTTTTATATTCGGTTTTCGATATGTCCATCAGTGCTTCCTGCGATTTTTCCATAACTTCCTCTCGGCTGCTGAAACGCGTTCCCCGTAGTGATTTTTTTAACTCGATTGAACAGAAAGAAGTCACAGGGAGCCAAATTAGGTGAATTCGTTGGCTTTTAGATGGTATTCGTTCCATTTTTCGTCAAAAAATTACGAATAATGATGGCACTGCGCTACGGTGCGTTATCATGGTGCAAAATCCACGAGTCTCTTTCGGCGAATTGCTTCACGCAAACGTCTCATAACGCCCAAATAATACTCTTTGAGCATTGTCTTTTTTTTTAACTGAAAACGACGTGTTTTTTTGGTCTCGGATCATTTGATGAACGCCATTCACATGCCTGATGTCTGGATTGCGTGTCGTACTCATAAGCCCACGTCTCGTCTCCAGTACTGATCCTTTTGATGAATGTGGAATCGGATACAGCCTCGCAAATCATCTCTTTTATGACGTCAACACGGTCTCTTTTTTGCATGAAATCTTTTGGCACCATCTTTGCTGTTACACGACGGAAACCAAATCATTAACCAAAATGTCTTGGACGGATCCATACGCAATGTTCAAGTCCTCCGCTATCTCTCTGATGATTAATTTGCGGTTATTGACCAACATTTCTTTTACTTCATCAATGTTTTCGTCGCTTTTCGATGTCGATGGTCTGCCAATGCATTCATCATCTTCGATTGACTCACGACCACTTTTGAACCGTTCGTGTCACTGGTAAACGACCGTTTTCTTTGGAGAATCGTTGCCGAAACACTTTTCCAACATTTCTAACGTTCGCGCACCATTAAATCTGTTTTTACGCAAAATTTAATAGAAGTTCGTTCTTGCAAATTTAAATCCATTTCTAAAATTGTAAAAAATCGCCAACACACACAGAGATAGACGTACTCTTGGCTACGTAACTTTTGCAAATGTCAAGCTATGACGCTAAGATTTAGAGGGCATGTCAACAACAGATGTATCAACTTAACAAAAAAAAAAAAAAAAAAAAAAAAAAAAAAAAAAAAAAACAGGACTCAAATCAGAACAATGGGAGCGCCAAACGGTGACGCCACAGGGAACTTTTTGATCAAGGTGGTATATTAATACTCGTAACTATTTTAATGTGCGTACAAAGTTAGTGGTATATGAGTATTACTACACTATTTACTTAAAAATTTCGTATTACGATATTATGAATGTTGTATTTCAATTTTATGGTATTACTCACCTAGGTTAAGTGTGTATGAAATGAACACCATCGTCGTGGCCTTATCTCGTTCTTCTAATATGTTTTTCAAAGCTAAAAAGTCTACAAAGTACCTAAACGCCAGGATCGCATAGGTCTTCGCACCAGCGATATTGACACAAAAGTTTTCTTAAAAAACCTGTTTGATAAGGAACACTATCGTCGTCATATGGCAAGAAACTACTCCCCCAGTCATTCTAGTGACATGCCTCCTGTCGTGATCTCGCCCCCATGTGCAATGCGATATTTTCGCCGAAGTCATTCATTCAAATTGCATCTGCAGGAACTCGTCTTACACGAGATTCCATTGGGCCATTTCAGACATCAAGCGCAATTCTTGAACTCCCTGGTTGATGGCGTACCAGAGTACATGATTATAAAAGTAGCTATTCAACTGCCTATGTCGGCTTGGAAATCGCGCCAACAGCGTTCCTTGGATTACCCTGGTCTTGTGTGCAGTCAAGGCATGTCGTGCATTTTCCTTGCGCTGTTCCGCAATTTCGTCAGTTCAACAGTTACACGTCCCCGAATTGGCCTACTTAAAAAACTGTCTAAATACGAAGTATTGTTCACCAAAAGTTCGGATACTGGTGGACCAGGCACGTCAGCGCTTCTTGGTTGAATAGTTTTTCAATCCATCTTGTGGACGAAACACTTCGCGCAGTTCCGCATCTAGCCCTCCTTCAATGAAATAAACTTGTGATTGCTCGCAGTATAGTACTCCTTTACAGATATATACCTACTGTTAATCCGTTTAACCGTCGCTGTATCACCAGAGCCCAACACGATGCCTCGCGATCGTTTCCCTCTTGAGTCAATTTAGATCACCCCAAGCCTTAGAGTTGGAATCGGTGGCGAAGATAACATTGCCTTTCTCTCCATTTTCAACAATCGAAGGTCGTCCTCAAGATGGCAAGCCCGAAGACATTCATCTCAATGTTCGGGTAGAGACAAAAACTAACATATGTAGATTACCCAACTACTTCAGATCCAAACAAAAGTCGGGAATTTGTTTCGATCGTTCCGTGACTGCGGTACCCAACCTATATCTTGCGCAATAACCAACTGCCCTTTTAACGACAACATTACTTGTAACGTCACTTCCGGCAAAACATTAAACACTATTTGTGTTGGCCTTCAGAGTTATCAGAGAATCTGCTGTTGTGATGAATGTATATGTATCTTTCTCTCACATACACGGAATAAACACCATGTAGCGCTCCCATTGTTCCGTTTTGAATTCTGTTTTTTTTTTTGTTAAGTTGGAACATCTGTTGTTGACATTCCCTCTAAACCTCTAAGCCAAGAGTACATCTATCTCTGTGTGTGTTGGTGATTTTTTACAATTTTAGAAATGGATTTAAATTTACAATAACGAAATTGTATTAAATTTTTTCCCTAAAAAACAGATTTAATTTAATGGAACGTTGGAAATGTTGGAAAAGTATTTCGGCAACGATTTTCTCAAAAAACGGTCGTCTATTAGTGGCACGAGTGGTTCAGAAGTGGTCGTGAGTCAATCGATGATGATGAACACAGTGGCAGACCATCGACATCGAAAACCGACGAAAACATTGATGAAGTGAAAGAAATGTTGGTCAATAACCGCAAATAAACCATCAGAGAGATAGCGGAGGACCTGAATATTGTCTATGGATCTGTCTAAGACATTTTGGTTAATGATTTGGGTTTTCGTCGTGTAGCAGCAAAGTTGGTGCCAAAAGACCTTAATTTCATGCAAAAGAGATGATTTGTGAGGCTGAATTCAATTACATATTCATCAAAAGGATTATTACTGGAGACGAGACGTGGGTTTATGAGTACGACACGCAATCCAGACATCAGACAAGTAAATGGCGTTCATCAAATGAGCCGAGACCAAAAAAACCACTTCGTTTTCAGTCAGAAAAGAAGGCAATGCTCACGGTTTTCATGGATTACAAAGGTGTAGTGCATCATGAATTTTTGCCAGAAGGCCAAGCAGTAAACAAAGGGTATTATTTCGGCGCTATGAGACGTTTGAGTAAAGCAATTCGCCGAAAGTAACTAGAATTGTGGGCAGAAAACTCGTGGATTTTGCACCATGATAACGCACCGTTGCACAGTGCCGTCATTATTCGTAATTTGTTGACGAAAAATGCAACAAATACCATCAAATAGCCACCGAATTCACTTGATTTGGCTCCCTGTGGCTTCTTTCTGTTCAATCGAGTTAAAAAACTACTACGAGGAACGCGTTTCAGGAACCACTGATGGACTTCCGAAAACCGAATACAAAAAATGTTTCGAAGATTGGATCAAGCGCTGGCATAAGTGTGTTGTAGTCGATGGGGATTACTTTAAAGGGGACAATATAGATATAGAAAATGCGGTGTTTTATCGTAAAATTTTGTTCAGTGATGAAGCCCATTTCTGGCTCAAAGGACACATTAACAAACAAGATTACCATATTTGGGCTGATGAGCAACCCGAAGAGTACCAAAAGCTACCATTACATCCATTAAAAGCAACGGTATGCTGTGGTTTATGGGCTGGTGGAATCATTGGTCCATATTTCTTCAAAAATGAGACAAATTAAAATGTTACCGTTAATCGTAACCGTTATCGCGCCATGTTAACGGACTATGAGTTTCCTGAAATCTAAGCACATTGTCTCGGTGAGCTCTGGTTTCAACAAGACGACGCTACAAGCCATACAGCGCGTGAAACAATGGATTTGTTGAGAAATCATTTTGGCAAGCACTTAGTTTCACGTTTTGCCTAGATCGTGCGATATCACACCTTTGGACTATTCTCCAGGGATATGTAAAGTCTCAGGTCTTCAGGAATAAGCCAGCTACGATTGACGCTTTGGAAGCCAACATTACTCGTGTTATTCGCGAGATACCAGTTGCTATGCTCGAACGAGTCGCCGAATGGACCACCTCTGATGTAGTCGTGGCCAACATTTACATGATATCATTCTCAAAAAGTAAATGCCATGAATTGTTCTTTTAACCGATAATTTAAAATTTAAAATTTTAAGTTCACTTTCAAATTTACGTGTTTTATTTTACATTATAAATCAAACCTCACGATGAATCACTCTATATTATCAGAAACGCGTACCATTCAAATGGGGTATTCCTCTATAAGAGCCCTATAAAATCAACCAGGTAACAGCTGCTTTGGAACTTTTTTCAAGGCGAATAAATTAATCATTGGCAAGGTACAACAAATCCAATTAAAAAAAAATATATTTCATTTTATGAAAGCTAAAAGAGAAAAAAGGGATAACACTTTTTCAGTTAATAATAAGAGTTCCCTTTTCTGGGAAAGAATGGCGATCTCTTATGATGAAAGGAATGGTTTTTAATTCATAATATCCGTGATGACTGACTTTTCAAAACAAAAATACACAGACATAATTTATATCTATGGTTTCTGTAACCGTACCGCTCAACGGGCAAGAAAGGAATATCTGATAAGACGTACCCAAATGGCAGGACATTTATTAAAACATTGTTTAGGTTGACGGAGTCAGACACAACGTGGAAACCGTCGAGAGACTCACATCCTGCTCTAGCAGGATTCAGTTACTTGATCGACTCAAGGACTGAATAACATGATGTACAACGGAGAAATTCGTTTTCGACGAAGCTGGCTGACAAAACGAAGTTAATGTGGTTGGTTTCGGGGTTCCTCAACAAGCTCTGCCATCGAGTTGTAGTAAGTCCAAAGGACATGTGTGAGATATAACCAACAGAGAGCCGGTCGCAAGACCACACATTGAATGCATGCAGATACTCAAATGTAACTAGAGCAAAGCTAAGAACAACCCAACCTTTAAATTAAGATGCTGGGAGTACACCCAATTTAAAATCCTACTTTTGAGCGAAAATGTTGAGAAACCCGTACATGGCCAGTAAGTGGATAAACCAATCTGGTCGCAAACGGTTCTCTATGATGCCTGTTCAGGGTCGATTAAATGCATTAAATGCATTGTCTTGGTAAGGATGGAACCCCCTGCGGTTTCTCTCGGGGAAACAGAATTTAAAAATAAAAAAGGAGAAAACAATGGTTGGAAAGGAAAAAAAAATTAAACAAGACTTGCGGAAGCTGCCAGACGTTGGCACCTCATCAAAAGAGAGATTGCTGGCTTCCAGTCAGGAGACAATTGTCTGTCCACCAAGCAGCGTGAGTGATAAGGCTAACACCACGACCATTAACCAGCCAACAACACAGGCGGCCCTCTACATTTAAGACATGATCGCCGAAAATGAGGCGGCTGGAAAATTCCACGAAAAGGTTCATGCAGACAAGGTGAAATACTAGGTAATCGTTGACGAGTACAACGACTACCTGAAGAATAAACCAAGACAGGCCGCGAAGTGTAACAAGTCTCTATATGAGACCCCCCAGAGCTTTTTGGTCGCAAAAAAAAAAAAAACGGATAATGCTGAAAGTCATACAGACTTATCTGATGGAGGAAAATATCGACATCGGCTGCATCCAGGAGCCCTGGGTGAAAGACTCAGCCATAAGAGGGCTTCAATACAAACAATACGACCTGTTCTACAATATAACATCTACAGTATAAGCTATTATAGCAATATATGGTATTAGCCCGCCTGTCAAAATTTTGTAGCAAACCGAAATTAGTGTTGTTCTGACACACATTTCAAGACACCATGTTAGTGCGACCATGAAAAAGATCGCTCCGTGATCCGATTCTTGTTTTTGAGTTGCAAAACCTGCGAGTTAATCAAGCCCATTCTAGATGGTGTGTACTGGACCCATTCACCTTCCCGTACAACCGTTTACCATTGGTTCGCAGTCTCGCAGTAGCCGCACGTCGGTTTTTGATGAACCTCGCAAAGGTGGGCCAAAAACGGTTACCACAGAGTAAGCCTTAGACAAATCTCGTATTGGCTGAGAGCCGAGTGAAAATTCGCGAGTTGGCTGAGATAGCAGGCATCTCAACTGAACTCGTTAGCCACATCCTGCACGAAATTTTTGGCTTGAGAAAGATGTCCGCCCGATGGGTGCCGTGTTTGGTCATACTGGAAAACAAGCGCAATCGTGAGACCACTTTAAAGACGTACGTGGCCTTGTTTAATCGAAATCCGGAGGAGTTTCTGTGTCGTTTCGTGACTGTCGATAAGACATGGATTCATTGGTACACACACACACAAAGAGCAATCGAAACAATGGGTTTTACCCGGAAAGGTGATGGCCAACCTTTTTGGGATACGCGAAGTGTTATCCACAGGATAACTACGTCGATTTATTGAGCTGACTTAACGGCGATTTGAAAAAAAACGATCCGGCAAAGAAAAAAGCGCGCTTCCACCAAGGTATCGTACCGGCTCACACCTCCGCAGTCGCCACAGCCAAACTGATGGAATTGCACAACGAACTGCCTCCCATTCCCCACATACGCAGGGAAACAGCGACGAAAGAAGAAAGGAGAAGTACGGATTGAACGAGGAGGTCATCGCATTTTTAATCCGGGTATTCATCAAACAGCCTTCGTATAATATCTACCCAACAGAAATTGGCAGAAAAAAATTTAAACTTTAGAAGAACATTTTTCAAAATTTGCAAATCCAGGAAAATCATAACTGATAACGAATTTAAGACAGAAAACTTAAAGAACTTCCTAGGAAAAGAGGAAGTAGAACTTCATTTTACGAAACTTAATACGCACACTGGCAAATTAGGAAAATAATTTAAATCCTTATTCAGAAGGTACATAGTGCAGTCAAAAACTTTATCAATAGGTATCACTCCACTCTTAAAATGATACCTGAAGAAGCAGTGTTCTCGGGCTTAGCAACCTGAGTTTGATAAGTAGAAATACAAAAACAAAAAAGGACACAAAACCCAAATCATAACAAGGAAGCTTATGTAGAAAAACGAAAGGTCATACCGATTAAGAATTACAAGCGAAACTAACTATTATAAGAATGAGCCTAGGTATAAATATTAAAAGACTCCGGATATGCAAGTGATGACGTTAGCATTTCAAGTACTGGTTATATCAGCGACACGACAAACAACAGCAACACTGACAATACATAGAATTACAACGGACACCGGATACACCGAAATTCGCTAAGAGAAAACAAAAGTAATTAAGGATACAAAAACGATACTCTATGATGATTAGTATGTAGTATCGACTGAAGGCTAACTCTCAATTCTATACAAGACAGTAATCAAAACTTGCGAATAGCTTCCTATTATAATTAGGAAACCCATAGAAAATATGCAAGCCAAAATAATTGCAGAAGGAAAATAGAACAAGACAAAAACGAGGATTTGTAGACGATATAGTACAGCACGAAAATGCTTATTCGGGACCATGGATGACAACGACAGACAAGAAATAATAAAGCATATGAAAATAGTAGAAGAAAACTGCAGTAACGCAACCTAACCTGAGCATCGAACTTCTCGAGTTGTAGGGGCTGAGTAAGGTCAATGAATCTCGAGAGATTTCTCCAGACGAGTCATGAAACCAAGGGATGCTCCCCCCAACTTTTCACTCCATCCTCCTAAACAATCCTATATCCCATGGGCTGAATCAAGTTGTCATACGACCCGTACCGATGATCAACCTGGCTGAGGGCCCAGCATCTCAGCATACCTGGAGACCTCCGGATTAGCTAGCCTTATCTGTATATAGCGTATCTCTGTACAGATAGACCACACTTTCTCCGTTACTCGTGGGATCGACTATAGATAAATCATCAAAAAATAAAATAAAAATAAAAAAAAAACGAAGCCGGTACTCCTTTAATACCGGGCGGTAGAACTGTGACTGCACCGACTACCGACAAGGCTCCTGCATTATCCAGAGGAGGTAAAACTGTGGCAGACCATGGTGCACCACACTCCAAAAGCAAACGCATCAAACCAAACGCAAACGCCTAAAATCAATTTTTAAGGAGAGATAAGACTGTGGACGGTAATGGTCCTATCTCTTCCTCCACCCCTAGTAGCAGCAAATTTGTGGCAGGTCACGGACTTGCCGCTGCTACAAAATCTCCTCCCCCTAAGGAGGAATCAGAGGCTCAGCCGCATCGGTAAGCCCGGATCTACTCCGGAGGTAGCAAGAAAAGCGGAAATATAGAGAAAGATCAAGTGGGCCAACAAAACCCTAAATGACCGATTGTCTACTGCTTCCTCTGCTCTCAAAACGCTAAGGGACTGTTCTAAGCGCTAGAGATCGTTAGAGGAAACCATGCCGGTTCCCAAAAGGTCTAAAACTGTAATATCCCTGGGCCATCCAACACCACATCTCTGAGGTCCTTTAGCCAATTCCTAAAAGACGCTATGACGATCGCTGTAATTGATAAAAGCGATACCGATGGATCGATCACACCTGAGCGGTGGCAATTGGTCAAGTTGAAGCTTTCGGGCAACTTCTTGGTCATTATGCGAGAAAACCCCGGACCACCTCCCGTCACAAGCGACGCTGGCTGGCACCAAGGCCATGTCTCGACCAGAGATCTCTCGATCTTTTTAAAAAAGCCATAGATGGTTTACGAGAAGTTTGGCCAAATGTTAGGAAGGATATCCCTAACAGCGACCCCGACTTAATCATTGCCAGGCTGGAGACTGCGAAAGCCTCCTACTGGCTGGCATCGGTGTATCTTGGCCACGATCATGTGGGCCCTTTTCCTGGTGATGACCTAGAAAGGTGGTACTGGAAGCTGTAAGCAAAAAACTGGCATAATCTACCGACTTCAACGATAGAGGTGAATCACTTTTTGATTATATTTTACAATAAGTACTAACCTCACTGTTTGCAACACTGGCAATGAACCAACTTCTATAACAAGAAACCGACAGGAAGTGCTAGATATTACTCTTGTCTCAGACAACATCACTCAAATGCTAACGAACTGGATGGTATCGACTGAACATTCATTTTCAGATCAGATACATCCAATTCGATCTGGGTGATTCTCCCCCCAGTCAAACAGCATTCCGAAACTATCGGAAAACTGATTGGCTAAAATACTGAGGAATACTGTCAAAAACACTATCCTCTGAACTCTTAAGTCCAACACCAATGAGCTTGACATGAAAGTCAGGGAATTCACCTTGTCTCTCAATCAGGCTATGGCTTCTTCCTGCCCTCTGATTCAACCTTGGGGCAAGAAAAAGCCGCACTGGTGGACTTCAGCACTAGGACCGCTTAGAAATATCTGCAGAAAACTTTTCAACCTTGCAAAAAGCACAAGAAAAGTGACTGACTGGGATTATTACAAAGAATGTCTCAAAATATATGAAAAAGAACTGAGGAAAGCAAAGCGCCAATCTTGGAGATCATTCTGTGACAAAATCACAGAAACCTCTAAGGCATCGCGGTTAAGAAAAATCCTCTCTACAAACCGTGTGATGCCTAGTTGTTTGAAAAAAACTGATGCCTCCTGGACAACATCAAGTGATGAATCACTAAACTTGTTACTGGATACCCACTTTCCAGGTAGCTCCTCATTCGCGGCAAACAGTAACCACAACAGGACTACTGCAACCGTGAACAAAATTCATGATGTGATTACAAGAGACAAACTGATTTAGTCTGCGGGTCCGGACGGTATATTACAGGCCGAACTACAAAGATCCTCAGATATTATCTTGCCCACGCTAGAGAATATCACGAGGAGCTGTGTAGAACTGATCCGCATTCCACTGTCATGAAGAGAAGTTAACGTGGATTTCATTCCCAAGGCCGGAAAATACTCTCATGATGTCCCAAAGACCTCAGACCTATAAGTCTATCATTTTTCCTTCAAAAAACCCTAGAACGACTGATTGATATCCATATTCGAGCTAAAATTGATCCAAGATTTTTGTCAACAGCTCAACATGCCTATTGTAAAGAAAAATCGGTGGAAACGGCTCTGCATTCGCTGACTAGCCACATCGAACGATCCCTACAATACAAAGAGTACACAATGGTTGCTTTCCTAGACACAGAGTGCGCCTTTAACAACGTCGACACAACCACAATCACGACTGCGCTATCAAATCTGCAGGTAGATGACCCACTTAGGGAGTTGTTCAGTCTTATGTTAAATAGCAGGATAATCAACCCCAAACTGGGTGAGACTTCTACTAAAAGATGTGTTAATAAAGTTACGCCGTAAGGCGATATCCTTTCTCTCCTTCTTTGAAACTCAGTGGTAAATGAACTGCTAATAAACTTGGAAGCGGGAGGGAGCAGCGTGATTTCAGGGAAACATCTCAATACCATCAAGGAACGCCTTCAGCTAAATCTTAACAGATTAACTCGTTGAGCGGATCGCTGTAGATTGGGAGTTAACCGCCATAAAACTGATTTTGTCCTCTTTTCCATGAAATATAAAAATCCTTCGATAAACGGTACCAGTTTAGTTTTTCCGATACAGCAAAATACCTGGGTCTCATTTTTGATAGGAAACTAAACTAGAAACCTAACATTCAAGAAAGAGCTAAGAAAGTTACAGTAGCTTTATTCTCTTGCAAGAAAGCCATTGAAAACAAATGGGGCCTCCAACCTCGAATAACCCACTGGCTATACATCTCGGTCATAAGACTGATACTCACTTACGGCGTGGTCGTCCGGTGGACAGCCTTAGACATTGCAGTTAACTGCAAAAAACAGCCGAATCCAAAAAACATCATGTCTATGCATAGGCGGAGCTCTACGCTCCACTCCCTCCGCGAGGCTAGACATTCTGTTTCACTTGACACCCATCAACATCTTTAGCAGGCAAGTAGCTGCGACTGCAGCTATTCGCCTTAAAGCGACTAGACAGTGGAAAAATAATTTATTTGGCCACGCTAATATTCTTAATGTATTAGGAATCCACTTAGAGAACATAGACCATAGAAAGAAGAAGCTGAAGAAAAACGTGATATCTGCAAAGGATATCCGCATCTTTTCGGATAGACAGGCTGCTATCAAGTCCCTGGACTCAGTCTCACTAAATTCTAAAACCGCCCTTGAAAACCGATCATCTCTTACGGAGATGGCAGATCATTTCGACCTTCACCTTTGTTGGGGACCGGGCCACAGAGACATTCCAGGGAATTGTAGAGCTGACGAACTCGCCAAAATTGAAAGCACTCTACGTATTCTACCGGAAAAGGGCAGCATAGGTACTCCAATCGCTACGTGCAAATTATTATTTAAGCTGGATGCTATTGACACATGGGCTGAAAACTCAGTGCCGTTTTATAGTAAAACACAAAATTTCTTCAAAACTCAACCTTATTTATCAATAAAGTTGCCTTCGAGGGCGATACACTGATTGAAACGATTTTTCAATCTTTCGATACCAGTTTTGTTGTACGATTTCGGATTAGCCTCAAAATAGGCCTCTGTTTCGGCGATTACTTCTTCATCGGTCTTAAATCTCTTTCCGGAGAGCACTCTTTTGAGGTCTGCGAACAGGTAATAGTCGCTGGGGGCCAAATCTGGAGAATACGGTGGGTGGGGAAGCAATTCGTAGCCGAATTCATTCAATGTTGGCATTGTTTTCATCGACTTGTGACACGGTGCATTGTCTTGATGAAACAGCACTTTCTTTTTCTTCAAAACGGCCGTTTTTCTGCGATTTCGTCCTTCAAACGCTCCAACAACGCAATGTAATAGTCGCTGTTGATAGTCTACTCCTTTTGGAGATAGTCGATGAAAATTATTCCATGTGTATCCCAAAATACGGATGCCATAACCTTGCCAGCCGACTTTTGAATTTTTGGTCGTTTTGAACGAGGTTCGTCACCTGCTCTCCACTCAGCTGACTGCCGAATTGACTCTGGTGTGAAGTGCTTGTATGACCACTCTTCAATTTTTCAATCCACTTGCGAAAGGTTTGTTCGGCTGGTGCAGAGTCTGGGTAACACATATCAAGCCATTTCTTTGCATCGGCTGCATTTTTTCCCATCAAAAAGCAATGATAAATCAAAACCCGAAATTGCTTTGAATCCATTTTTTTCACAATATCAAAAGTTGCTTTACTCACAACGCTATATCTTGAGAACTAATCGTCCGATAGCTGTCAAATTTATACACGTATCTTTTGAAGGTTGGTACTAACTGAAAATCGTATGGATTTAATTCAAGTGGTGCCCTCTCTTAGAAACTTTTCAGCCCACGTATTAAAAGAACAGACCTTAGATTTCCAATGTGGGCCAACATATCTAGCGACTGAATAGATCTGGCCACAGCTGGCTGTGGCTCTTAGAGTCTGATTTTTTTAGATAGGAAACATCTCAGCGCCATTATAAGTGTCATCATTGGACACTGCCTTATAGGCAGGCATGCAAGAAGGTTTTTCAAACAATTTCTGTAGAAGCTGCATGGACGAGGAGGAAGAGGAGACAATCCTTCACCTTCTCTGTACTTGTCCAGCTCTCTCCCAGAGAAGAAGACTCCATATAGAAGCCTTCTTCTACAACGACCTAAACGATCTTAAAAATACAGAGGTTGACAGTCTCCAGCGTTTCATCAAATTGGTTCCAAGAATGAGGGGATCATACATTCCAATCGCCACTCTAACCTAACCTGACCTTACCTACAGTAACGCAATATACAACTTAAATAAGCAGATAGAAATCAACTCGCATTTCAACGATACGATTACTAAGCTTAAGAACATTAAGATATACAGAAAGAAAATAGCTTAGGCATATAAAGAATTAACCGAAATAAAAAGCGTATTATTACAATTAACAATTAACAACTGCTCAAATATTAAAGTTAAGAATTATAGAAGAAAAGCTCAATCAAATATCAGAGAGCATAGCACCAGTTAAGCAAGGACTTGTCCATATAAGCATAATGACAGCAACCGAAATTAAAGAAACGGTACTAAACCTCTATAAGGTTTAAGGATTGTTAAAATATGACAAAGATAGACTTATAATAGCAATTAAAATGCCGCATATCTACGAACTTGTTGATTTTAAGCTCATTACAACTACACCCACAGAAACTAATGAAGAAATAATTATAGAAGACCAATATGTCATAGATTTGCCAAACTAAATATAAGTAAAATGTTAAAACTTTGTATGAAATTAAATTGTTACGAATTAAGAATTGTTCATAGAAAATGAAGTAGTTGAAAGGCACTAGATGATTGCAGTATAATTAGCAAAAATATGAATAATGGAAAATTGTGATGATTGGTTAATAAATTCGTCTACAGTGACGACTAAACATTTAAGTTTTGAAATATACTGAAAATTTTTATTAATTTACAAAACATTAAAATGCTTAAATTTTATAAAAATATTAATTATATATTTTTTGTTTTAATTTTCGCAATTATATCAAAAATAAATAAAAAAATTAGTTAGTTAGTGGTGGTGATGGCGTGATGATTGACTCACTGGCTGCCACGCCACCTACCTGTGTTCCAATCCCGGTAGGATCACAATAGCAAATTTTTCAAAATCGCCATCACGAATTCTTCGGGCAATGGCAAATCTCTGGAGTGGCCCTGCTCTCAGGAGTGTAATATTTCACAAAGTGAGAAACACAAATGAGTGCGAGAAGCTAGGCCTTGGCCCACACCTGGCCAAGAGTTAAGTGAGAAAATAAATTTGAACTTTTATAAAAATTCAAATTGTTTTTTTTTTTCTCCTTTCTTTCTCTTAAGTTGCAAACCGAACATAAATTACATAGTATATCTAAACTGCAATCAGTACCAGCATTATTTTAACAAGCTTAAAGATGTAGCTCATAACATATAGTAGGATCGACAGACATGTATACATATGATGGTAGAATAAGTTTGTCACAAAATAATTTTGTAAACAGAACTAACCCTTATATCTAAACCGTACATCGAAGAAGGAAACAAGTGGTTCAGAAGGCGTCAAAATCCTACAATTGGCAGATGCTTTGAACTGCATAGTCCTAAATAAGGTCTTTGACCGCGACCCTTAAGGTGAATATACTTTCCTCAGTGCAATGGTATGCTCGGTAATAGTCTACTGCTTTATAGCTGGATATTGATGTTTGATGGAAATACCGATTTCAGAAAAGGTAAAAAGAAAATCTAAATGCAGTACTTACAAGAATAGAATCCGAGGATGCAGAATTAGTGAAAAAAAACCTGACTCTATGCTCCTGATAATAAGGCCCAATTGAAAAGGAAAAAAAACAAACAGAAATGGTTTGATAAGGAATGCGCGGAAGAGCACACAACACCAATACGTTCTTTACACTCTTTACGCTTTGCAATGCAAAAAAGATTGAAGCAGAATTACAAAACATTGCTCTAATAAATGAATCAAAATCACCAGGGGATTTTTGGATAGCTGTCAAACTTATCGTGGGGGAACTGCTGAGCGTATAAGGCCAGCAGCGCAGTGGTAACTACATGAGTAAACCCTTACTCATAGATCTGCCGATGTATTCAAGATTGCTGGAAATGACTATGTGGAGAGCATTCCTTATTCCCAGAAGAGTGTATTCCTGATGAATGGTATCTCAGCAGCGTACGCCCGATCCACAAAGAAGGAGGGCCCATTATCTGCGTCAAATATAGAGGTATAAGCCTTCTAAACATCGGATACAAGAACTTATCTGCCATATTGTATTAACGTCTGAAACAACCTGATTGGCCCCTATCAGTGCGTTTCCAGGCCTTGAAAATCCAAATCGATATCCACCATCTTTTCATCGATTCTAAGTGCGCATATGACAGAATTTATGGATACGAGCCATATAGAGCCATGTCTAGTTTTGGTATACCTACCAAACTCGTCTGTCTATGCAGAATGACGATTGAATCACTGTTCCGTCAAGTTCGATAACGACTTACCCATTACTTTTGATGTCAGGAGAGGTCTTAGACATGGTGACGCGCTGTCATGTGACTTCCTTAACATCATACTTGAAATAACTGTGCAGAACTCACAAGTGAACACTGGAGGCACAATCTTTCAAAAGTTTGTGCAACTACTAGCGTACCCCTATGATATCGACAAAATTGCGAGAACTCAGCGGGCTGCTATCGGTGTGTTTGCTAGTATTGAAACGGAAGATTTCAAATGGGTTTAGCGGTAAATGAGGACAAAAACAAATGCTCTTATATGCAGTCAACAAGAAGGGATCTACAACATCAACGAATTGGACAAATCGTCACAATCGACAGCTATAATTTCAAGGTAGTGAAGGACCTTGTCAACCTAGTCTCTGGTATGAATTTTCCAACACCTGAGCAGAAAATAAAACGAAGAATCACTCTTGAAAATTGCTGTTTCTTTGGGCTAAGAAGGCAATTGAGGAATAAGGCCTTATCATCCCAGTCCTACTTTATAGTGCATGGCCTCTTTCGAAAGCAGATGAAAATGCTCTCAGTCATTTCAAAACAAAAATCCTTTGAAAAATACTCGTTCCCGTTGTACGAGCTGTACAGCGGCCTTGTCAGAAAACTGCGCATCAGTCGCCTTAGATGGCTAGGACATGAGTGATTCACAAACCTTCTAAGTAGACAGACAGGTTTGTTTTCCTTGAACAATAAAAATAACGGTTAATCCATACAATTAACATACAGTGCAGAGAAAAGTTGGCTCTGTAGAGGTAATGCTTGGACACAGCCGTTCATAGAGCTTTGTAATTAACAAACGTGTTTCGGCTTTTAAAGTGACAAACATAAATAAATCAGTTTTCGCAGAAAGTGTACGAGGACGGTCCCCGAAGTACCTGGCCTGACTAACTGGCGGTAGTTGTTTGAAAATATTGTATTGGAAAGCACGCAATCTATAAAGCATATGTTTTAAGTTTGAAAGCGCCACGTGGTTTAGTATTTGTTTGGCAGCCATCAATAATGAAGGTTGTCAGTGAATTTGAGAAAATGGAGAAAATTGGTCATCGTTATACAATACTTTTATTTGAAAGGCATCAGCCCAACCAATATAAAAGTTGAACTGGATTCTACTCTGGGTGAGTCTGCTCCTTCGTTTACAACAGTAAAATTTTGGGTTGCATCGCAGTGGTCGACCAAATGTGGTGACGACTCCAGAAATGGTTAAGAAAATCCACAAAGCGGTACTGGTTGATCATCGTGCGCGGCAGATATTGTAGGCATTTTAAAAAGTGCAAGTGCATCGCATATTATTTGAAAATTTGAGCATGAGAAAGCTGTGTGCAAGATGAGTGCCGCGTTTGCTCACACTCGAGCAAAAACAGTGTCGTGAAAATGTTTCAAAGCAACAAAGCATGAAACATGGGTTCATCACTTTACACCCGAGACAAAAGAACAATTAAAACAATGGATTCAAAAGTGAGAACCAGCTCCAAAGAAGGCGAAGACCGTTTCATCTGCACACAAGGTCATGGCGTAATTAATTAATTTTTATTGACTATCTTGAAAAAGCAAAATCTATCAACGGCCAGTACTATGCGAACTTGTTGCAACGTTTGAGCGAAGAAATCAAGCAAAAACCGTCGCATTTGGCTAATAAGAAAGTGTTATTTCATCAAGACAATGCACCAGCTCAAAAATCCGTTATTCCAATGGCCAAAACTAATGAATTAAAGTGAGTTGCTACCTCATGCACCCTATTCGCCAGATTTAGCCCCGTATACAGTTTCATTACTGCACGCTATTATTTTATGCAGCAAAAAATTACGGTAATATAACTTCGTTCGCCGGATTATATTTTGATCCATACGCTGTATTAAATATGTGACATTAGATGGTAGAAACTTCTCTGTAATTTGACCACCACTGCTTTTAAGTTCATCTTCTGGTGGATGACTCGGTTTATTGTCTAATATAGGATTTTCTAATAACGACTTAACAACTTTTTTTTAAATAAAAGGCAAACCATTTGAGATATTTCAAAAACTTTATTATGAATGGAACTCGACTTCGTTCATATGGCCACCGCGTGCACGTTTGCAGCGGTCGATTCGTTGGACCCAATTTTCAACGACTCGGCCACACATTTCGGCCGAAACGGCCGCTATTTTGCGTTTAATGTTGGCTCTGAGCTCTTGCAACGTCGTCGGCGTGTTGGCATAAACCAATGACTTAACGTAGCCCCACAGGAAATAGTTAAGCGGCGTTAAATTGCACGAGCGAGGCGGCTAATCGATTGGCCCATATCTTGAGATAACATGCTCACCATACTTACTCTTCAATAAATCGATTGTAGCGTGTGCTGTGTGGCTTGTGGCACCATCCTATTGAAACCACATGTCGTCTAAGTCCATATCTTCCAATTCGGGCCAAAAATAATCAGTGATCATGGCGCGATAACGCTGACCATTCACAGTAACGTGGCGATCGTTATCGTCGACGAAAAAATATGGCCCAATAATCCCACCGGCATGCAAACCGCACCAAACAGTTATTTTTTGTGTATGAAGTGGTGATTCATAAAGCACATGTAGGTTGTTACCCGACCAATAACGCATATTTTGGTTATTGCCAAACAAATTGAGCCAAAAATGAACTTCGTCACTGAAGATAATTTTGCGATGAAATTCATCATCTTCTCGCATCCAGAACCCAATCGGAGAACGTAGCTCGTTAGTGTACTTTACCATGATGAAAATGTTGAGTTTACTGAATAAATTGACAGTGACAGTTTGATGATTAGTGAAATAGTGCGTTCACAAATTAAATTCAAAGTTGTCAAGTCCCTATTGGAAAACCCTATAGAAGCAGCGCTCTTGGAGGATATCTATTTTCTACAAAATTTTTTCGAATATATAAATAAATTTCCAATTTGATTGTTGTTTTGTAAAACGTGAATTGAAAAACTAACTTTTAGTACAAAAGATTTGTGGAACAATTTTTTAAAAATTTAGCATTTATCCATGCTGAATTTGAATGATCATATTCAACATGTATCTCAAAGTTTTGCTCTTGCTCTTGATGTCTTGGCCTTTTCAATAACTAATGGCTTTAGTATATACGTACCTGTAGCATTTGTGCAAGCTAAGAACGTAACGCGCTCTTTGGCTATTTACCTTCCCGAAGCATTTCTTTCAGTGACAGCGACGACAGAGTTCAGACTCGCCTGTGTTACAGATCTGTTCTCCATGTAAGTCCAGTAATCTGATTTTTTGGTTCAGTTGAATTTTAAACTTGGGGGCGAATTCTGATTGAGCTGATAATTTCTCTCCACATATGGCTAGTAGAAGGAGACCAAACCTCTTTTTGAAATTGGTTAGCCAGCCGTTACTGGCAAAAAACCTCTTACGTCTCCATATTTATGTTTTAGAAAAATCTTGGCTTGGGTCTTCAATATTTCACCCGATATGGGGACACCCCTTCTCGCTTTTCAAGGAACCACTTATATAAATGTGATTCCATTGTTGAAAACTTTTCCTTGCGTAAACTTTTTTGTTTTGCAAGTCCGCAGTATGTGTTAGTTGTACGCCCTTTAAAATGTCTACTACTGTTCTTTATGTCCGTGATGATCGACTTAAAAATGTTAAATTTGTTTGCGGGCGAAATCGCAGACTGTTTTTTTTTCTAGCGCCGACACTTTTTCTCCTTTTCGTTCTATGTTCTATTTAGACATTTGCGGATTTACCTTTTGTTAACTGAGCCCGACATTTTCAATCACTTTTTTAAATTTAATCTGACAATCACAAACTGAAAATATTTCCAAACTACGTAACTTACATTGAATACATATGTAAGCAAAATGCAGATGTTTAAATAAGGGTACATTTTGTATTGTCTAGACAGAAACGAATGCCGTCTGTATGGTAACTTAATTTTGCCTTTGGCAAATCTCTTTCTGAATTTTGATTATATGAGTTCGTAGTGCATATATTAGACTATATTATAAAGGGTGATTTATCGCGAGGTTTGATTTATAATGTAAAATAAAACACATAAATTTGAAAGTGAACTTAAAATTTTTATTATTGGTTAAAAGAACAATTTATGGCATTTACTTTTTGAAAATGATATCATATAAATGTTGGCCACAACTACGTCTGAGGTGGTCGGAAGATCCAATTTTGGGCAACTCATTCGAGCATAGCGACTGGTATCTCGCGAATAACACGAGTAATGTTGGTTTCCAAAGCGTCAATCGTAGCTGGCTTATTGTTGAAGACCTGAAACTTTACACATCCTCAGAGAAAGTAGTTCAAAGTTGTGATATCGCACGATTTAGGCCTAGTACCTAGATCGCACGATCACCAAAATGATTTCTCAACAAGTCCATTGTTTCCGCGATGTATGGCTCGTAGCGCCGTCTTGTAGAAACCAGAGCTCACCGAAAACATTTGCTTGAATTTCAGGAAACACATAGTACGTTAACATAGCGCTATAATGGTTACCATTGACGGTAACATTTTAATTTGTCTCATTTGATGATTCCACCAGCCCATAAACCACACCATACCGTTGCTTTTAATGGATATAATGGTAGCTATATGTACTCTTCGGGTTGCTCATCAGCCCAAATACGGCAATTTTGTTTATTAATGTTTCCATTGAGCCAGAAATGGGCTTCATCACTGAACAAAATCACCGGATTTTTATTGAGTTTTTCCAGATCTCATTCACTGAAAATATGGCGCAAATTCAAGTCGCATGGCTTCGATTCTTGTATAAGTTGAACTTTGTACGCTTTTAGGCCGAGATCCTCACGTACAACCCGCCAAGTTGTCGAATATGCCAAGCCAAGCTGATGAGAACGACGACGAATTCATTCGTCACGGTCTTTGCGTACACTCTCAGCTGCAGCCGCTATAGTCTCTTCACTACATGTTGGATGTGGTCTAACTGGTCGAGTATCATCCACTAATGTAAACTGGGACTCAAATTTGCGAATGGAATAGAACGCTAATTTTTGTAATACAGCTAAACGATTTGGAGACGCTGTTGTAGTGTGAGTTTTCCATGATGACTTGCCAAACGATACTGAACAAAAATTAGTCATGCGTAATCTGTCTAAAAAGCCTACTGAAAATCAAACCTCACGATGTTTCACCTTATCATTATACTGTACATTATGAAAAAAAAAAAAATTTTTTTTTTTTAAATGTTTTTTTATTTTATTCAATATATTTGCTCGTATTCTTTGCTGGGTCCGTCTATTGCATTTTCCAATAAGAAAGGACTAAGCGAGGAAATTGGGTTTTACAATTTTTGGGTGAGATGAATTGAATTCTTTTGGTTAGGAACGTGAGGTACTTCTGCGAATTGTCTTAGTGAAATAAAATTTAGTCTTTGCATTGAGAATTAATTACTAGCCTATTAAAGCGACTTCCTCTTCTATGATATTTTGTTTATTAATTGAAATCATTCGCGAAGAAATGAAAAAAACAAACGCGGTCGAAAAACGTCGGATCACGAATAAATAATACAGGAGAAAAAAAGAAATAAATGCAATTTTAAGTCATGAAACAGCAAAAGGCAAATACATTGCAAACACGATATGATCGGCTAGAGGACCAAAAAACTGATTTGAGATCCATATATGAATAAGGTATAAAAAAAAAAAAAAAAAAAAAAGAGTTATTTCTCAACGCATTATGTCATTTTTTTATTTTATTTAGACATACCAATGTGTGCAGGGTAGTTTCCACTGATAAGCTATTGAAATTACTGCAGACTGATTAAAGCCATCTGGATAAACATGTGTTTCTGTCTGCTTATGTTGACCATAAGTTGGGAATGCGATCCAAATCTATAGAGCCCTTCAGGGGGATATACAGTTATGTAGGGCTATATATTGTACGTAGAAGGTTTAGAAGGCTTAGATCTCGATAGAAAACATCCCAACTGGTTCTGTGGGTCAAAATAATCCGAAGCTGTTAAAAAAAAAAAAAAAAAAGTCTAAAAGTTCTAAGTTCTTAAACTACCAAACATAATAAGGTGTTTCATTTTGTTTTATTTAGTGACACAGAAATGAATTGTTGCTGATATTTCTATATGTGAAAATATATTCTATTTATATAGGGTTATTCGTGGTTATGTAGTTTGATTTATAATGTAAAATAAAACACATAAATTTGAAAGTGAACTTAAAATTTTAAATTTTAAATTATCGGTTAAAAGAACAATTCATGGCATTTACTTTTTGAAAATGATATCATATAAATGAGGTGGTCCATTCGGAAGGTCCGATTTCGATGATGACTTGCCAAACGATACTTAACAAAAATGACAAAGTAGTTTGATAGCGTGATCTGTCGAAAAAGGCTATTGAAAATCAAACCGCACGATGAATCACCCTATATAATTGTCTTCTTAACACATTTGAGACCTATTATTCTTGGAAATTTAAGAGGTCAGATACCAAAAACTTTATATTCATATGAGTGTGTTAAAATTGAAGCAAGACAAAAGAAATTATTTTTCATAAGTCGCAAATTAAAAATGTATGGTTTAAAATTGTTATTATTACTATTATTATTATAATTTATTAATATATGATTAAAATACATAAGTTAATACATAGAAACGAGTACAATCAACATCAGTCTCCGCAAGATGGCGGAGATTCTCTTTTGAGGAGATGTTGGTGGGTGAAGGCTGTGTGTCCTAAACGCATCCTCACGAAGATAGAGTTCATGCAGTTTGAAGTTGTGGTAGGGAAGGTTGGCTGCGATCTATTCGTGTTGATGGTCGAATAATGATTATGGTAGTTATGCCAAGCCAAGAGTTGCCTAGATCTAATCTTTTTGTTGATGGATCTTAAAATGTCAGATCTGGTATGAATTGCACATTTGTGCACTGGAGCGCTATGTGCAAAATTGGCAGCTATGTTGGCGTGTTCGTCACCTTTAATCCCCATATGACTGGGGATCCACATTAGCTTCAGCTTATTGGGGGATCCTATAAGGCAGTCCCTAATCTGGATGAAACTCTCCGAATTGTGAACTGTGAACTGAATTGTGAACACGCATCTTGTTAGCTATTGATGTGGTTTTTTGAATAGTTAAAGCCTCAGCGGTAAAAATAGATGCACTTTTAGGTAGTAACCCTATGCTGAATAATGATCCGTCTTCGTAAGTAGCTGCGAAGGATGTGCTGTCACTGTTTTTGGAGCCGTCAATAAATATAAGTTTCCAACCATTGGATTTTAATTCCGAAGTAATGCCAAGGAATAAAGCGTGATATATGTCTTTTTTGTCATTTTTGTTACGTTTTGCTAAGTTTGCTTTATGAACCATGGAGGATATATTGGGCGATATACAGAGATCCTGTTACCGGAGGTTCAAATTCTTTGGAGCAGGTTAATGCATGGAAGATAGCGGATGGAAGGCGCTTTGCTGTTTCCGTTTTCCTAGCAGAGGCAATGTCATTATTAATAATGGATCCGTTTTTGAACAGCTTAATGTACAACTTGGCCCTGGTTACTTCTATGCGATGTTCTATTGAAGGTAGACTGGATTCAACCAACATGTTCTTCACAGTGCTTGTGAAGAAAGCATTAATACTCCTACGTGCGGCTTGATAGGGGGCCTTGATTGTGTTAATTTTTGATTTTGGGCAGTTACCGTAGATAAGTAAACCATAATCAATCTTGCTAATTACTATCGATTTTGTAATTTAAAATAATGTGTTGCTGTGTGTATTACATTTTTTACTAGCTAGATAACCTATTACGTTGGGTCTCGCAGCAAAGCTCTCTTTTTAGTTCTAAACAATGGTCTTTCCAATTATACTTATTATTAAATATTACACCTAGGATACTTAAACTATTTACAGTTTCTATAATAACCTTAACGTTTAAAGTTAAGTCTTGCGGCAGATGTGTAACATTTGCCTAGTGACAATTTGGCTCCAGATGAGTCTGACCATTTTAATATGTCTTTGACTTTATTTGTTAGTATTGTTTTAGTTTCTTCTAGATCAGTGTGCTTACATAGGATGTATATATCATCAGCGTAAATGCAGTGACCTATTTGCTTATGTTTACTTCTAATTTTACTTATATCATCAAAAGTGATGATGCCCCAAGTTATAAGTTTGTTTTACATCAAATGCATGCCTACCTTATCGAAAACCTTTTCGAAGTCGAGAGAGAGGATTATGGCATGATTACGAGCTGATAGGGCGTTAGAGATAAGAAAGTTTAGGTACAGAAGTGCATCAGAGCAACCTTTTTTAGGTTGAAAGTCAACTTGGTTTGAATGTAATAGTTTTTTTTTATTAATATACCAAAGCCATCTCTTAGCAATAATTTTCTCGAGAACCTTCGAATTGCAAGGAGTAAATGATATCGGATGGTAGCCATTAATATTATCTATGCCTTTATTAGGCTTAGGAAGAAGAAGAATTGTCGCTAGCTTCCAGTTTTGTGGGATCACACCTGAATTCAAATTGTTATTATTTAGCTGTATGAGTCCTAGTTTTGTTGATGGTGGTAGGTTTTTTAACATAGGGTACGATACTCTGTTCCTGTTAGAAGTTTTACCCTTGAGTCTACTTAAGCAAGTATCAAGCTCTAGCAAGGTGATTTGGCATTCGATGAGTCTTGCTGATGTTGAAATTAGTCTAATATCAGGGGTAATATTGAGGGACGTTGTCTTACCAGATTTAAAACTACTTGAAAAGTTGTTGTCGTTAGATAGATCCGACCAGGTTTGAACAAAATAAGTTGCTAATTTCGAATGGTGTGGCTATAGAGCCTTCAGGAGTTTCAATCAACTTTATCGATTTTGAGGTGTAGTTACCAGTCAGACGCCGAATGTTATGCCAGATAGTGTTAATAGATGACTTGAGGTTAAGTGTTGAAGTGAAGTCGCTAAGGCACTTAGCTTTACTAGTTTTTACTTCTCTGCCGAATCTGGCGTTGGATTTTTTGAAAATAATTAAGTTATAGTTATCAGGGTATTAGAGCTCACAACTCTGGTTAACACTAGGGAACAGTACGCTGATAAGTGTTAGGAATACTTTGAGGGATCGATTTATTAGCAGCGACTCGAATTGCTTTTTGGATTACCGAAGGGGGGGGGTCTTCGTAGCGATCCCTGAAACGATTCCCCATCCTCTGCGGCTCGAGGGCTATATTGATACATGATAAAGTATACCCGCGTATAAAAAATATATATATTGTATATATATATATACAATATATATATATATATATATATATATATATATATATATATATATATATATATTACTCAGAAAATAAAAAACAAAAAGAAAAGGCAAACAATAACTATAAGGGGGATTTGTACCGGTGTGCGCCATTAGCAACGGAAAAATGTCAACAAAAATACTGCCGGCGATGCTATCGGCTCGGAGCTTAGATGATGACTTTAAAATTATTATTGAGTCAATTTGTATATACACACCTTTAGTTTAATAATGCTGTTTATTTACTGTCAACATTTTATTACTTATTTTTGCTTTTGGTTCAATATATTATTCGTTTACCTCTAAATTTTACAGCATCGCTTTCAGCATGAGGACCATCCACTAACCATTTGTTAAATTGGTTTGAACTATTTCTTTGTCGATCATTATTATTGCTTGCATCGAATTTATCTCTTTCCATTTCAATATCTAAAGGCGCGATTCTATATTGATCATTTCGTTTCAGCGAAAGGTCTTGAGTCAACTCGGTATCCAAGTTTTCATATGAATTTGACAGCTTGCTCGTTATGTAAATAGAACGAAATGTAAGAGACCTTGTTTTATCAACATTTTCATTGTTTTTAAGAGCTTCAGTAAGACGTGATGGGCGTACAATACCACCTCCACGTACATTAAAGCTTTGTTGTGATGTATAACTGTCTTTTTTCATGATCGAAACAAGCGGACCTTTATGAAGAGGATTGTGAACAGTTTTAATTGTGGAAATGTCATCACTTGTTTCAGGCACATTTTTGAATGTTACGGTTTTTTTTTTTATAAATTTGTCTAACTCCGTAAAACAAAATTTACTGGTTTTATTTATACATAGGGTTGAATTTAATATACTTCGTACAGCAGAATTTTCTAAAAAAAAAAACAAAACATTTAATTTAATTTTTTTAATATATTAAACATATTACCCGGAAAGCATGGTGCGTTTTGTAAACTTTGTAGTTCAATATTATTTAGGCAACCCTAAAACAAAAATGGAATTGTTTTATTATTAAAAAAAAAAAATTATATTTACATATTATTTTTCAATGAAGAAAATATATTCATGAAAACTTATACCAATAGACATTTTTGTGCATTTACGATATTTTTTTTTTTTTTTTGCAAGGGAATTTTACTGTGGAAAATATAATCTTTTTTTGTAACTTAAAAAATTTCGTTGAAGCAAAATTAACAAATAAATTTAGAATTTCCTGTGGATTTTCTGGAAACACATCCTGGAGTTGTAAATAGACTCACTGATAAAAGTAAAACAGGACTTTGAATAAATGTTGAGAAGTTTCCCAACAGTATTATTGGAGGAAATATTCATCGGAAGAATGAAGAGCACCTTTAAATGCAAAAAAATGACCATGTAATTTCCACTTTAAATTATGTTTTATTACTTCAATTCATAAACTCATATATGTACATAAATAAAATAATAATACTTAATTTAACATATCCATATAAATATATACATATATAGAATGTTTTCATTCATTGTTATTACCTTTTTTAAATCACAATATTAATGTAATACAAGACTATGTACTTTGTTTGTATTAACTATACAATTTACATGTAAATTATTTAATGTAACCTCTTTTAAAATAGTAAATCTAAAATAAAATCTAAAACTTAAATCAGCTTGTTTTATATGCATACGGTTCTAAGTGCTTATTGTACACTTAACACTCTATATCACCTACCCCAATTTGGGATAGCCAAATTTGGAAGAAGCGATAGGAACGGTATTCAAAATGGGATTTGATGGTCACATTATGGTTATGTTTGTGTATGATTGATTGTAACAATTTAGTAACATGTGTTACGTTTTGTCTATGTTAAAGATTAATTGCTGTGGATACATTTCTATCTATTACTGTTCTTTGTGTTCTTCTACATGGAAATAATTTAAACCATATTAGCTTAACGTCTTCGCTCCATATTTAATTAGTTTTGCCATAAGGATTGCAAGAAATATAGCCAATATAGAATGTTTTTTTTGTGTGTATGTAATTTAATTCGTGCGGTTTTTTTTTCCAAAATTTGAACGTTTATTTAAGAAAAACATGTACAATAGTATTATTCAAAGTATTGCCCATCTGAAGCAATATGACTTTTCCACATCTTTCTGACAATTTGTGGATCCCATCCCAAAAGAACTTGGCAGCCAAGAATGAATCAAGCCAATTTTTGATATTTTGCTCTGATGTGAACCGTATTTCAGTGAGGGCGGTCTGCATCGACCGGAAGAAATGGTAATCAGAAGGGGCAAGGTCTGGGCTATAAGGCGGGTGGGGTAAGACTTCCCATCCACTGTTTTCCAAATAGTTCTTAATCGGAATAGCAACGTGGGGCAGAGTGTTGTCATGACGGAAAATTATTGCCTGGTGTCTAGTCGCATATTCCGGGCGTTTTTCGGCTACTGTTCTCTTAAAACGGATTAATTGTGTTCGTTAGCGTCGTCCATTGATAGCTTCACACAGTTTTAGCAGTTCATAATACAGCACACCCATCTGATCCCACCAAATACAGAGCATTACCTTCGTGCCATGGATATTCGGCTTTGACGTTGATTTGGCTGGTTGGCCGGGTTTCATATATGATTTTTTGCGCTTGGGGTTGTCGTAATGGATCCATTTTTCATCACTAGTAACAATCGGACACGCAAAACCGCCTTTCGAAGTCACTCGGTTTGAGTTCATGTGGAACCCAATTTCCTTGCTTTTGAATATATCCAGCTGCTTTTAAACGTTTTGAAATGGCTGATTGAGAGACACCCAAAGATTCTGCGAGCTCTTCTTGTGTTTGGCAACAATCTTCATAGAGTAATGCTTCCAGTTCTTCATCTTCAAACTTTTTTGGCCGGCCAGGACGTTCATCGTCTTCCAAGCCAAAATCACCACTTTTAAATCGTGCAAACCACTTTAAACCACCATAAACTTCCACCAAAATACGAAACTTTCGGCAGCAGTTTTCTTCATATTAAAGTAATGAAGAAGAACTCCCCGCAAAAACACTTTTTTAGGCACAAAGTTCGACATATTTAAGTGAAAAAAATTATTGTTGTTTACGCCTCAAATGAATGACATATACTGAAATGACGTACAATGACAGTAGCTTTCCAACGCATGTTCCAATGGAATATTAACAATGGAATAATGCAAATTACGCCATCTCTTCGCAAACCGCACAATCTCTTATAGACACAATATTTTCTTTATTAGAACACAAATAACATAAGACCTACAAATATGATGTATTAACAAATTCACAAGTTGGTTTAAATAGGTGTACCCAAGCAGATACAACGGTAAAATGTGTTCCTATTCATTTATTAATATGTGCAATTTGGAAACAATTTCTTTCTACGCACTTCACAAAGTTTACCAATTTTTCTTATCCGTTTGTTGCAGAAAATGCATCTACGTGGATTTTCAATACTCTTTCGAAAATGAAGTCCTTCTGCGGTTGAAACACTTACTGGAATTTAGTATTCAGAATTTTATAGTATAGTTTCGTAAACAGTGCCGGGTATTACTAAGTTGAAATTCAAGTAAATCCATCTTTGTTTTAGGAACAGCATTAGACAACTTCAATTCTTAACATTTCAACAGTCGTAATGTTGTCAAAGATTACGATCCGTTGGGAATTGTATAAAGTCGAGTACAACTCCGACCCCAAGGGCATTGAAATTCTTCCAGATATACTTGTAACATTTTTGGCACCACAGTACATTCCAAAGTTGTACAAAGATCCACAATGTACAATTCATCCACAGAAAATTTTTTATACATGAATCCAAATTGTTGATATTTTTAGTATAGCAAACTCATTAAAGGTTGAAGTTTCGCCATTTTATCATTAGAACCCAATCGTCTTTTAACAGCCACATGAATATATTTGTTTATTTAGTAATACCTGTTCCTGGACAAATTATTGGCAACTACTAGCGTCCTTGGGTCTTCATCCGTTTTTTAATACATTGACTCTCTTGGTATTGAGTGATATCCACCGTAAGACAGTATTCCCAAAAATGTGTAAAGATTATCGTCTTAAATTTGCAGCTATTATCGCTATTTTGTAAGGCATAAAGGCGTTCTTTCATTTCTGAGAACGTATCTCATTGCTGACAAGAGTTTATCATCTTTGCTGTCGCCGTCATCATCGCAAAACAATTCAATATTTTCTAGCATTTTGTCGTTTTTTATGTTTTCAACATCAACTTTATCTTTATCTATTTTATAGTCGGCTTCAGGTCAAAGAGATGGAGGATGATTGGTAGACATTACTTTTGTGTCTACCAAGCATCCTTTATGACTATGAATTTCATGGTTTTTCTGTAATGAATCAAATACAATAAGAGTATATTGGTAGAAGATGATTCTTTTTTGGTGCTGACATTCATATTCTATGCCACAGAACTTAAAATTTATATTGCATTCTTCAATTGTATGACAATGACTCCATACATGACGTGTAATGCTGCAGTCGGGATTTGAAATTCTTCAGCATTCACCGTACTCTCCTGATGTTTCTCCAACAGACAATTATCTTTCCCGCAGTCTGGAATCATTTTGTCAGCAGAAACCAAAAAGAGGTAAATAAAAGCCTTTGAAGAAAAGCGTCCAAAAATCAAGCTTAAGTCACATTGGAAAAGTTATAAATACTAACGGTTCATGTTTTGACTAAATAAAATATTATAAACAAAATATATTTACTTTTAAATTGTTACCTCAAAATCGGATATTTTAAGTAGTACAACCTAATAATTACTAAGTTTATAACATATTATTGTACTATCCATCTAATTTATTACATAGTTTTCACTGTATTTAAGTTATTCCGTATTTTTGTGTTTTGAAGATATACTTTTATAATTGCCTCCACCTGATTTGTTTGGCTATTTGCACGTTCCATTATATTTTATTTGAGATGAATGTTGATTTCGTTTTTTTCAATTAATTTGTTGTAATAGTTTCTTAACTGTCGATAATATGGTATTAACCAATCGTGTATGTTAAATCATTCAGCATTGTCGTGTGGTATCATCTTTGTTACAACCATGGAACTTGGTGCTGATTTACATTACAATGAAAACTTTTTTACTTAAAAATTCTTCATAAAAGTTTATAAAAAATGGTTTACTCCTGAGGGACGAAATGGGTGTACTTGCAATATTTAATATTTTTTTTGGTATTTTTCATTTTTGCACTTAATTTATACTTCTAAGGATTGATGGTCACTTATTCTAAATTGTTGTACTATGTTAGCGCTGTACAGCTTGATCAGTTTTGCCCCTGATCCCGAATTCGGTCATCGTCGTGTAGAGCTTAAGACGATATATGTTGTCATATCCCTCTTTGAACTCGACTTTAAATTCATTGGTCTTTTGCAGGATTTGATTTAATGTGAAAATGTTTCCACAAGAATATCTGGAAATATCTATTAGCACACGGTCTATTTGGTTAGCGGTTCGATCATCTGGAGTGCGCCGGTCAAGGTCTTTAAAATCTAGTGCTATTCATCACTGCATTATAAGCTGCTGCGAAATGGATTTGCCGGAAAGCGGTATCTACCTTCCAACTAAGCCACCAAAGATCTTTTCCTTACCGATTTTGGCATTGAAGTCCCCGAGTGCAATTTCGACATCACACTCCTCACAGGTTCTGCGATAGAGTCTTCAGTTTTATCGGTAGGAGCGTTTACACATGTTAGGATGATGTTCTGAAATCGTGTCTTGATGTGGATCACAGCCAGGCGACCGCGTATCGCTTTTAAGTCAATTATCATTATCCTAATTTTTCAGTTTTTGCGTACCTGATCCTATCCATCGTATCTCCTGGTTCGCTTCAATATTTGCCTTGTACCGCGTGGGGCACAAATTTTGCACAGCAGTGTATGTACGTTCCAGGTGCATACCCTCAATTCGAAGGCACATATGCACGTGTTAACTTAGACGAAATCGGAACCGAATTCATACATTCAGTTAACTTGGGAAATAGAAGAGTTACGTCGGAGACTTCACTTCCGTTTTCCACCCCTTAACCCTATCCCCTTTCATGATCAACATCGTTTCACATGTACTATACTCCAACCACGCGCAAAATGCATCAAAATGATCAACGGTACTCGGATCATTTTCACAGACGCTTCTACTTTTGCACCGGTAAGTATGAGACCACCAATCTTCGTATTCCTTTCCCACAGACGAACCTGTGCTCATCGGAAAAGCTGTGCTAACAGTTTTGAGCTTTAAGTACATGCAGAAAATTCAGTCAGTGGCTCTCTCCTCGACAACTCGCAAAAAGATTAAGTTCGTGCTCTTCAAGTTTCTCGTCTTTTAAGTTTTTATATTTTATTGTAATGAAGAAATAAAAAAGAGAAAAAAGAGAAGTGTTTTTTTTTTTTTTTTTATGTCAAACCGCTGTCATGAAAACATAACTGGTGCAGTCGGTATTCCTTGAGTACGCGAAAAGTGTTCGCAGAAGAACGATTACTTCGCGGTTAATTCTAATTATTTGACTCAAGTGAACAGCACGCTCGAGTACTCAAAAAAAAAAAAAAAAAAAAAAAATCTAGTGCTCAAGCAAAAAAAGAAAAAAAAAAAAAAAAAAAATTTAAAGTCTTTATCTATTACTTCGGGGTCTGACCTTTTGTGTACTGGCTTAGGCTTATTACTACTCCTATTTTTTAGGTATATATGTTTTCTTTCACTAAGGTCTATATCTGTCTTATCTCTATTAAACTTATTAATGTATTTTTTCTTATTTTTCCTAACTAAATCTACAATTTTCGGATACTCTTCGCTTTTTGTTTCTCCATTAGTAAAATCAATGGGTCTTTTATGTGTAGCAGAGTGAATTGTCTTGTTGTATATAGTAACTGCTTTTAAAACCCTACTGCGCAACGTGTCCCTACTGCTATCGTCGCCTGCAAATGTTCGTATGTGCTCGTTTAGAGTGGAATAGAATCTTTCGATATCCGAATTTCCAGTCTTTCTATATGGAGTGGTTATGTGTAATTCGACGTTATTTTCTTTGAGATATTCTCTGATTAAAATTGATGACAATCCACTTTCTCTCTGTGACTATTCTCTGTGGAATGCCTAGTGTTGCAAACCTATTTTTTAATGTTATTAGTAATTCCATCCAGGTTCTGTGTCTGATTTCTTGAACCATGGCATGTTTGGCGAATTTGTCAATCATTGTGACATATATGAGGTTTATATTAGCGTACCATATGTCAATATGTACGATTTGATTGCGTTTTGTTGGTGTCTCGGTTAGTTTCAATGGAATTTTATATGGTTGTCTTTCATATATTGATTTATTACATACTTCGCAGTTGTTTATAAATTTTTGAATACTCTCCTTAAGTTTAGGTGCATAGTAGACATCTTTTTTTTCTTCATACGTTTCATTTATACCTCTATGATTGAGTAGCTTGTGCGTTTGAGCTGTAACCTGTGCTAACTTTTCTTCGTCGTCTATGTCACCTAGGAATTTACTACATTTTACTACTTTTAACAGTTTATTTTTACTGAAGTATTTCAGATACAAATCTTGAAACTTTGCGAATATGTGATCATGATTGGAATAGATGGCAACTATGCCTTTGTGTGGCAAAAACTTTTTCATGATGTCTAGAACAAAATCTTCCCTAAAGTCTTTTAATTGTATTACAATTCTTTTTTGAACGTATTGTATATTTTGTGATTATTCAATTTGTCTTTTCTATTTAAAATTAGCTGAGTTTTATATATATTTACAGATGAGTCTATTATTGGGATATGGTCACTACTATCCTCGTTTGCACTGTGAATAGTTGCCACTATTGATTGGATGTCCATCCGTTCTACTTTTCATTATTCTGTTTATCTGTATTTTCATTGAGATAAATTTCCATCCTAGATAGCCCGTCAGCCACCTGGTTATCCTTGCCTTTTACATATTCTATTTCGAAGTTAAATCCTCCGACTTTTATCTTCCACCTTTGTAGCTTGGTGTTGGGTTCTTTTAGTGAACTCAACCAAACTAGTGGACGATGATCTGTCCTGATCGTGAATTTTCTACCGTACAGATAAGGTCGGAAGTATTTAGTCGCCCATACTATGGCAAGTAACGCTTTTTCGACGGTAGAGTAATTGGTATCATGATTATTTAGAGTACGACTGGCGTAGCAAGTCGGGTGGCCATCTTGGGGTAAGACAGCTCCGATTGCATAGTTTGAAGCGTCTGTCGTAAGCGTAAACTTCTTACTAAAGTCGGGACTTTTAAGTATTGGTTCGGATGTAATCAAAATCTTCAGATTTTTAAAACTTTGATTATAGTCTGGGTCGCTCAAATCAATTTTGGTTCCCTTCTTTAAAAAGACGGTCATGGGCTTCGCTACTTTGGAGTAGTCCTTTATGAATTTTCGGTAATAGCCCATTATACCGAGGAATGCCTTTATCTGCTTTTGAGTTTTGGGAAGTTTATAATTTAATATAGCTTCAATTTTCTGAGGGTTAGGTTTGATACCTTCCGTCGTGATGACATGCCCCAACAATTCTGTTTCTTTTTTTTTAAAATTCACTCTTATCGAGCTGCACTTCCAAATTGACTTCTTTGAGTTTTTCGAACACTTTCTTAATCGAAATTATGTGTTCTTGTAAGCTGGTTGAAAATATTACCACGTCATCAATATACACCAGACATATTTTTCCAATATATTCGGCTAGTACAGAATTCATCATTCTCTGGAATGCCGCCGGAGCGTTCTTTAATTCGAACGGCATTTTGAGGAATTCTTAATGCCCGTTATTAGTTGAGAAAGCTGTCTTTTTTACGTCCTTGCTGGCTATCTCGATTTGGTGAAGTCCTTTAGCCAAGTCAAGTGTCGTAGAGTATTGGGCTTTTCCTAACTTGTCAAAGATGTCAATGTTAGGGATTGGAAATTTGTCATCGATAGAAACCTCGTTGAGTTTTCTATAATCGTTCGAATTAAGGCGAATTGCTATTACGAATTATTCCTTGCCTCAACATCTCATTTATCTGATACTCAACCTCCTCTCGATGGACCTCTGGGTATCTATAGCTACGGGTGTAAATTGGAATCTCGTTTTTAGTCTTTATCTCATGCTTAATCACACTTATAAAGGATAGATCGGTTCCTTCTTGAACAAAAAAAAAAAAAAATGTTGAATATTGCGTAACTATTTTTAAGACGGCTTCTTTCTCTTCCTTATTTAGATGTTGCGTTAGTATTTGATTTAAAATTGGTTTTGTACTCATTTCTGTATTATAGGTTTCTAAGGTGGGAATTTGTTTTTTGTACTTCTCGTACGTTACTTCTTCCTCGCCTTTGTTAAAAAAAATGTTAATTTCGCTCCCATTTACTGTGAGAATTCTCCGCTTGAAATCAAGAATGGCTTCTATTGGCAGTAGAATGTTGTTTCCTATTAGCCGTCAAAGTTATCGTGGAACTTAAATTCTAGAAATACAGCTGTTTTATCTGGCTTCCCAAATTCCTTAAACAGTGGGATTTTTACCTTCCAATCTACATATATGGGTGTGCTAGTTGTTAGAATCTTAAGTGGTTTTTGTAGTTTTGTTTTGTTTGGCATACACCTGGATTAAGAATACTGGTCTCTGATCCCGTGTCGATCAGTATTCTTAGTCTATAGTTGTTTTTTGTTTCGACAACTATATACGGTAATCGGCTATTAGGCTTCTCTCCCGAAAAACCTCGTTTCTTTCTCATTTCTTTATTTGCCTGGTTACGGCCGATAGTGTGTCCATTGGTTCTATTGTGTTTTTGTGATTATTTCTGAAGGGGTTATTCGGATTTGCTCTAGATTGACTACTCTGATTTGTCCTAAACTGTTTGTTCTGATTTGTTCTAAACTGATTGCTCTGATTTGTTCTAGCCTGATTTCTATCTGGAATGTTTCCGTGAGATTGCTGTTTGTAGGGCCTATCGGCTGAGTTGTAAAACCTTTCGTGATGTTGTTGTTGAAAATTTCTATCGGAGTGTTGTTGCTGTTTGGGGTTACTTGTTCTAGAAATACCTCCTGAATATGCATATCCTGTTTCCGACAAGATTTGCATTGCCTCTTTTAAGTTTTGTGGGTTTCTGCAATGCAGGAGCCCCTTCATTGGCTCTGGAATTTTGCTTATGAAAATTCGAAGAGCTGCCTTGAAGTTTTGCTCTACTTTAGTGGGGTTATGGGCTCTAACAATTCTAGTCTTGTTATTAAGTAGCCTCAGAATTACTTTAATACTGTTGTAATACTCATGACAGTGATCGTAAAGCTGTTCGGTTGTTTTTCTATAGCCAAAGTATTGAAAAAATAACTTTTTCACGTCTTCCCAATTACTGACACTGTTGTTAATTTCGATATCTTCCCTAGCTTTGCCTACCAGTTTATTTTTAATAATATCGAAAAAGAACATTTGCCCTATTCCATCGTACCTACCGAGAGTCGGGAAAATTCTCTCTACTAAGTCAATGAAGTTATGTAAATTATCCCTATTTCCATCATAGGATGATAGAGGACTTACTGCTGCCTATGCTCCTTATGATGTCATCTTGGTTGATTGCAGGTTTCGATTTCTGTCGATTTCTTCTATCCTACGTCTTCTTCGTAGATCGTTGTCCGGATTGCTTTTCAGATGTTTCGCTTCCGTTTTGTTGTTTCACTTACTGTAAATTTTAGGTTCAAGTTTTTGAATATTCTTTTCACAGATTGGACGTTGCTTTGATTGACTTTTTTTATTCTCTTGTATATATTTAGTTTAATTCGAATATTTTTTCACATTGCAAATGACGGAAAATTCTAGCTTCAATACTTACATTTACTTGGTTCACTTAGTTCTGTTGTGTTTCATACACCAAAGTTTATCGCACTATAATGATATGCTTAGCTAATATCTATGCACCTCACTAAGCTTAATCGCTTTAATTGATTTTTTTTTTCGCTTGAGCACTAGAGCGTGCTGTTCACTTGAGTCAAATAATTAAAATTAACCGCGGATTAATCGTTCTTCTGCGAACACTTTTCGCGTACTCAAGGAATACCGACTGCGCCAGTTGTTTTCAAGCCAGCGGTTTGACATAAAAAAAACACACTTTTCTTTATTTTCTCTTTTTTATTTCTTTATTACAATAAAATATAAAAACTTAAAATTAGGACGAGAAACTTGAATTGCACTTTAGTGCGAGCGAAGAGCACGAACTTAATCTTTCTGCGAGTTATCGAGAAGAGAGCCACTGACTGAATTTTCTGCATGTACTTAAAGCTCAAAACTGTTGGCACAGCTTTTCCGATGAGCACAGGTTCATCTGTGGGAAAGGAATACGAAAGTTGGTGGTTTCATATTTACCGGTGCAAAAGTAGAAGCGTCTGTGAAAATGATCCGAGTACCGTTGATCATTTTGATGCATTTTGCGCGTGGTTGGAGTATAGTACATGTGAAACGATGTTGATCATGAAAGGGGATAGGGTTAAGGGGTGGAAAACGGAAGTGAAGTCTCCGACGTAACTCTTCTATTTCCCAAATTAACTGAATGTATGAATTCGGTTCCGATTTCGTCTAAGTTAACACGTGTATATGTGCCTTCGAATTGAGGGTATGCACCTGGAACGTACATACACTGCTGTGCAAAATTTGTGCTCCACGCGGTACAAGGCAAATATTGCCGCGATCCAGGAGATACGATGGATAGGATCAGGTACGCAAAAACTGAAAAATTAGGATAATGATAATTGACTTAAAAGCGATACGCAGTCGCCTGGCTGTGATCCACATCAAGACACGATTTCAGAACATCATCCTAACATGTGTAAACGCTCCTACCGATAAAACTGAAGACTTTATCGCAGAACCTGTGAGGAGTGTGATGTCGAAATTGCACTCGGGGACTTCAATGCCAAAATCGGTAAGGAAACGATCTTTGGTGGCTTAGTTGGAAGGCAGACACCGCTTTCCGGCAAACCTATTTTGTAGCAGCTCATAATACAGTGATGAATAGCATTAGATTTTAAACACTGTGACCGGCGCACTCCAGATGATCGAACCGCTAACCAAATAGACCGTGTGCTAATAGATATTTCCAGATATTCTTTTGGAAACATTTTCACACTTAATGAAATCCTGCAAAAGACTAACGAATTTAAAGTCGAGACTTACCCTCTTTTCATCGAGTTCAAAGAGGGATATGACAACATATATCGTCTTGAGCTCTACACGACGATGACCGAATTCGGCATCAGGGGCAAAACTGATCAAGCTGTGCCGCGTGACGCTGGTATACACGCGGTTCAATGTGTAATTTGGAAACAGTTCCTCCTGACCGGATTTCAACAAGGAATGCATTATCAGATTTAAGAACTCAAGCCGTTGCAGATGGCAGGAGGCATGTCAAAAAATTGCCTTATAATAAAGGTTCATTATGCCAACAGCGAAATTATATATTGCTGTGCAATATACCGATCGCACATGTCATCCTAAAGTGAATTCTGTTTTGAACTAGAGCAATGGTTAGATTTTTTACAACATTGGAATAGTGGAATGGTAGCTTTATTGTGATATAAATACTAATAGCCGACACATACTAACGTCGAATGGGAAACACAATTAACGACAACGATCTGACAATGCTTAACTCATTTTGCTAGAATAACACCAAATTCTAAAACAGTCGTAACTAACAATATACATTCATGCGGCGCTAACATTGTACAACAATTTAAAATAAGTGACCATCAATCCTTAGAAGTATAAATTAAGTGCAAACATGAAAAATACCAAAAAAATTATTAAATATTGCAAGTTCACCCATTTCGTCTCTTAGGAGTAAACCATTTTTTATAAAGTTTTTGAAACATTTTTAAGTAAAAAAGTTTGCATTAGAATTTAAATCAGCAACAAGTTCAATGGTTGTAACAAAAATGATACCATACGACAATGCTGAATGATTTAACAATGAAATATATCGAGCAAGATCTTGTAAGGTGAATCCGTACAGAACGGTAGTTACCACTATCAACATACATGATTGGTTAATACCATATTATCGACAGTTAAGAAACTATTACAACAAATTAATTGAAAAAAACGAAATCAACATTCATCTCAAATAAAATATAATGGAACGTGCAAATAGCCAAACAAATCAGGTGAAGACAATTAAAAAAGTATATCTTCAAAACACAAAAGGACGGAATAACTTAAATGCAGTGAAAACTATGCGATAAATGAGATGCCGCGATAATTTTCGTATGCACTTTTTTTATCCAACGGGTAAATAAACACTGCGGAGTGTTTAGTTAACTCCTAAAGTACTCCTGAAGCTTAAGCGCTTATAGTGAAGAACCAATCTTGTTTGTTCTTCCGTTAATTGTTTTGGTAGCTTTAAAGAATTCCTCAGAGGATATCGCTGAATTTCGACATTCTCTGGATTGTTCTTCATTCAGTTTACGCTTATCAAGGCAGATCTGTTTATAATACGATTATTTGTTGGCTGTTGCATACATGATTTTAAAGACAGGGAAGTTGCATTTTCTCAAAAGCTTTACAAAAATAAATGATTTTTTCCAGATCAAACTTCTGTTTAAATAGATTTTTCCGCTTCCAATTATCGGTTACAGGAATGGCAGTTTTTATTGTCTCAGCAAGACTGTTCATGATAAAATTGTCGTGTTGTGTGCTGTGTTTTATAAGTTCCGCGTTAAAATTATTTTGGTAAGCCCGTACAAAACAAAAACTATTAGTCCAATGTAATTTTGGCAGGAGTAAGCGGTCTTGGAAAAGACGTTTACGTATGTGTATATAAGATGTTTAGATATGCCACTTTTATCAAAAAATTATCAATACCGAGTTGCTCCTCCTTTGGCGGTTATAACCGCTTTTATTCTAGAAGGCATCGAGTTTACTAGAAGTGCAGTAATATCCCTTGAAATTTCAGTATTCCATACATGTTCCAGAACTTCATTTAGCTTTTTTTTACTCTCTGGTTTATGTTCAGCCACCTTACTTTTCATTACATGCCACAAGTGTAATGAAATGTAGGGTTTAAATCGGGCGTAATTCGCTGGCCAGTCGAGTCTGGTAATTCCGAGGTCATCAAAAGTTGTCTTGAGCTGAATATTATTGAAAGACTCTAGTTACATGTCTGTAACTAACTAACTATTTATAAAGTAGACATCTAGAAGTTGATTTATAACACTTTACTTACGGATTTGGTGCGGTGCAAGGTGCAGAATCATCTTGAAAAATGCACTTGTCTTATACGGACAGCACTTTTAAAGCGATCTTTCATGCTAATTCGTTGTAATACATTGTCCGTCTTCTGGATTGTTTTACGTTCTCGTCCCTAGCCTTTTTTCCTTTCCAGTGGATCCAAATTTTCTTTTTTCTTCATCATTCGTACGATAGTTGAATGACGGCATCCTTATTTAACCGCAATCTCACGATACTCAAGCCCTTCTTCGACTAAAGTCAATATTTGAACTTTTTCGTCCCGAGTCAGTTGATGATATTTACCAGACATTTTACTTTTTTTACTTGTCACCGTCACAACTCAATTCAAACTGATTTTTTTTGCACTGAATACGAGGCCGAACTCCGCTATGGGGAATACCCTTCATTAGTATGGGGGAAAACTCTTACGATCTGATGTAATTAGGCATTTTTTGACAACTCATTAGGTGGTGCGGTTTTTATGACCGCAAGTGTATATCCGTATATACATATATATATATGTATAGCTAGTCGAAATCTCTTTGCCAATGGTTATAATTCAAATATATCGGGATGATATATGCTGCACAATCATTATAAACAACCTTCAATATATATATATAATAATAATTCCTTCCCCTTGCACAAAGTGTAACGAAATTCCACGATAAACAACCTTCAATATATATATATAATAATAATTCCTTCCCCTTGCACAAAGTGTAACGAAATTCCACGAAGTCCTTTTCGGTCACCAAGAAGTTGACCTCCACTTCCTTTTACATACACATTTGTTTTTACCGCTGGTATCCATTTAAGCTTATAATTACTAAAAATACCTTCAAATTTGTCTATTTCATTGTCTAATACATGTGTTTCCATAAGTAAAAATATATCAAAGCTTTTAATATAACTAAAGAAATTCATAACAAAAAATTTATTTTTTAGCATATTATTTTTAAATTTACTGTATTTATATTATTCTGATAGACTTCTGCACGTCATTCAGCTTTTAACTGTTAACTTCGAGAACATTCACATTTGACATTTTGTGACTGAAGTTCTTTACTCTGCTGTTTACTTTTTGCACTTCATTCATAAAAGATTTGAGATTATTAAAATACATATTTAACCGCTTGAAACAGGCTAAAAGAGATTTTACTATTTTACTAACGACTTTCTTAAGGAATTTTAATAATTATTACATTAACACACACATTGACAGGTTAAATGTCATTTAGCAATACTTTAGTGGTTAAGTTTGTTTCGAAGTTAAAGAAAAGTGTAATAATGAAAAATAAATTCAAAAAGAAAAATATATTGATTTCTAAGATTTTTAATTTTGTAAAAAATTGTAAAATTTATATAAATGAACTTTAAGTAGTGCGACAAGACATCTTTTGAAAGCTGCACAGAAAGCTAGAAAGAAAAAATGTTAAAGTATGTTTGGAGAGTACTATTGCGAAAGAGGGATAACGATAAATACATTGTTAATAATTCAGAGGTGAACCTTCTAGCACTTAATTAATATGCAATATCTAGAACTAAATATCCTAAATATTCCCTCTATCAACTGTGGTGATGTTGACTTCCATGATCTCGTTTCTAAACAGTAATACTTAAACAATTTTCTTATCATTTACCAAAATATTAGAAGCATGTGTGAATATTTTGATAACTTTGTTGTACACTTAAATACATTTGTTAACAAACCAGATTGTATTTTTTTTTTTTGTCGGAAACGTGGATATAAGATGAATGCCTTTTTAGTAGTACCATGTACTAGGTGGGGTAAAAAGTCCGTGGGAGATAATAGTCCGTAGGAGCCAAATCGGGTGAATACGGTGGATGCGACAGCAATTGAAGCCGTAAGTCATTGATTTAAGCCATGGTTGCGATGATCTTGTGCGCCGGTGCATTGTCTTGCAAAAACAAAATTTTTTTTTCGCTCCTTGTGAGGCCGTTTTGCAGCGATTTCGACCTTCAAACGCACAGTAATACTCGCTGTTGATAGTTTTTCCTTTTTCGAGGTAGTCCACGAAGAGTATGCCATGAAAATCCCAGAAAACCGACACCATAACCTTTCCGACCCATCGGCTCCCTCGACCGCTTTGGAGCACTTGTGCCACCTTTAGTCCATTGCCGGACACTAATTCTGTTCTCTGGTGTTCAACAGTTACCAATCGACGATAAAAGTACGCCCAATTCCGCATCAGCAAGTCCAAACACTCTTTCGAAGTGCTCTCGCGTTCGTGTTTTTGGTCAGGACTGAGTATGCGCGGCACCCAGCGGCAGGATGACTTTTTCATATGCAGAACATTGCCCAAAATATGGCGTGTGGGCTCAGTACTAATCTTTGTGGTATCTGCTAGCTCGCACACCTTCACTTTCCGGTCAGCCAACACCATTTCATGTATTTTTTTGACATTATCCTCTATAACCGCATCGGAGGGCCTGCCGCTGCGGAATTGATCGGTAGTGGAATTGCGACCACCACGAAACTCTCGAAACCAATTTTTGACGGTGTAATCTGACGGAGCATTAGCCCCATAATATTTATCCAACTTTATTTTTGTTTCCTTCGCCGTTTTGCCTCTCAAAAAATAATGTTTTATGAGAGAACGAAAATCGGTTTTGTCCATATTCAACATAATACCAAACACGTTAACAACAATCAGCTGTCAAAACAAAACTAAAGATAGAATCGCACTGAAATTTGGCATGTCTGCCTAAATATGAACGTACTTCAATTCACCATAAACTTTTTTGCAGAAGGGCATTCTGGCGGTCAAGGAGTCATCATATTATTGGGTCTATAACTTCGTGCGGTTTGCTAAGAGATGGCGTAACTTGTATTATTTCATTGTTATTATTCCATTGGAACATGCGTTGGAAAGCTACTGCCATTGTACGTCATTTCGGTATATTACATTCATTTGAAGCGTAAACAACAATTTTTTTTTTTTCACTCAAATATGTCAAATTTTGTGCCTGAAAAAGTGTTTTTGCGGGGAGTTCTTCTTCATAACTTTAATATGAAGAAAACTGCTGCCGAAAGTCATCGTATTTTGGTGGAAGTTTATGGTGAACATGCGCTAGCTGAGCGAACGTGCCAAAAGTGGTTTGCACGATTCAAAAGTGGTGATTTTGGCTAGGAAGACGATGAACGTCCTTGGCAGCCAAAAAAGTTTGAAGTTGAAGAACTGGAAGCATTACTCTATGAAGATTGTTGCCAAACACAAGAAGAGCTAGCAGAATCTTTGGGTGTCACCATGAACGTCCTTGGCAGCCAAAAAAGTTTGAAGTTGAAGAACTGGAAGCATTACTCTATGAAGATTGTTGCCAAACACAAGAAGAGCTAGCAGAATCTTTGGGTGTCACTCAAGCAGCCATTTCAAAACGTTTAAAAGCAGCTGGATATATTCAAAAGCTAGGAAATTGGGTTCCACATGAACTCAAGCCGAGAGACGTCGAAAGGCGGTTTTGCATGTCCGAAATGCTGCTGGAACGCCACAAAAGGAAGTCATTTTTGCATCGGATTGTTACTGGTGATGAAAAATCCATTACGATCCATTACGACAACCCCAAGCGCAAAAAATCATATGTGAAACCCGGCCAACCAGCCAAATCAACGGCAAAGCCCAATATCCATGGCGCGGAGGTAATGCTCTGTATTTGGTGGGATCAGATGGGTGTGCTGTATTATGAGCTGCTAAAACCGGGTGAAACCATCAATGGACAACGCCATCGAACACAATTAATCCGTTTGAAGAGAGCAGTAGCCGAAAAACGCCCGGAATATGCGACCAGACACGAGGCAAAAATTTTCCATAATGATAACGCTCGGCCTCACGTTGCTATTCCTGTTAAGATCTATTTGGAAAACAGTGGATGGGAGAGCAGAATATTAGAAATTGGCCTAATTTATTCTTGGCTGCCAAGCCAAGTTCTTTTGGGATGGGATCCACAAATTGTCAGAAAGATGGGAAAAAGTCATAGCTTCAGATGGGCAATACTTTGAATAATACTATTGTACATGCTTTTCTTAAATAAACGTTCAAATTGAAAAAAAAAAAAACCGCACGAAAATAATTATATACCCAATAGCAATGATGAGTATGCAGCTGGTGGTGTTGTAGCCTTTATTAAAGGTGAGATAAGCTTTGAAGATTATCGTTATAATTTGCGCAGTTGTCATGTTTTAAAAGTAAAGTTAAATCACAAAAGTTCACAAAAAGATATAATGATTCAACTTTGGCCAATAACTTGTTTAATGAGGAATTAGAGAATTTGCTACCAAGCGAGTCTTCTAATGATATAATTTTTTTGGGTGACATCAATATCGATATCTTACAAAATTTTATTCTTGTAGACAATTATTTTTTTTTATTGTCATCTTGTGGCTTAAAGTCTTGCATAAACAAGCTTCAGACCTTTTTTTTTTAACACACAGAAATTCCAGCTCAGAAGCTCTGTAATTGATTGGCAATTAACTGATCATTGTATGACATGGTTGAGCTTTGAATATGTTTCCGGTACATGGTCTAAGAACTTACCTTCCTGTTCTACATACGTTACAACAGATTATGTATCGCTAAATAATCTACTTCGTTCTTAAATTAAAGTGATCCTTCCATTATTTACTTCATGTTTATTGAAGCTTTTAATCAATACGTCAAGCAATGGCAATGTTCAATAAAAAGAGAAAAAAAAATCAGTCAAAATTAAAAAAACTAAACTCTTGGGTTACTTTTGATTAACTTAAAAGAATTATAAGAACAAACTCTAAAAAAAAAAAAAAAAATAATAATAAATAAACATCTTAAAAGCTGGTAAAGATATTTCAAAGGATTTTTTGTTGTGTAAAAACAATTTTTATGTAAACAAGTGATTCAAAAAAAGAATGGAAATTAGTAAATGAGACACTTAGTAAATCAACCCAAACTATTGGGTATGTAATTTAATTCGTGCGGTTTTTTTTTTCAAAATTTGAACGTTTATTTAAGAAAAACATGTACAATAGTAGTAAACATGTACAATGTGACTTTTTCACATCTTTCTGACAATTTGTGGATCCCATCTCAAAAGAACTGCGCCGGCTTGGCAGCCAAGAATGAATCAAGCCAATTTTTGATATTCTGCTCTGATGTGAACCGTATTTTAGTGAGGGCGTTCTGCATCGACTGGAACAAGTGGTAGTTAGAAGGGGCAATGTCTGGGCTATAAGGCGGGTGGGGTAAGACTGTGGGGCCGAGCTGTGTCATGATGGAAAATTATTGCCTCGTGTCTGGTCGCATATTCCGGGTGTTTTTCGGCTACTGGTCTCTTCAAACGGATTAATTGTGTTCGGTAGCGTTGTGCATTGATGGTTTCACCTGGTTTTAGCAGCTCATAATACAGCACACCCATCTGATCTCACCAAATACAGAGCATTACGGTCGCGCCATGGATATTCGGCTTTGCCGTTGATTTAGCTGGTTGAGGTTGTCGTAATGGATCCATTTTTCATCACCAGTAACAATCCGATGCAAAAATGACTTACTTTTGTGGCGTTCCAGCAGTATTTCGGACATGCAAAACCGCCTTTCGACGTCTCTCGGCTTGAGTTCATGTGGAACCCAATTTCTTTGCTTTTGAATATATCTAGCTGCTTTTAAACGTTTTGAAATGGCTGCTTGAGTTACACCCAAAGATTCTGCGAGCTCTTCTTGTGTTTGGCAACAATCTTCATAGAGTAATGCTTCCAGTTCTTCATCTTCAAACTTTTTTGGCTGCCCAGGACGTTCATCGTCTTCCAAGCCAAAATCACCACTTTTAAATCGTGCAAACCACTTTTGGCACGTTCGCTCAGCTATCGCATGTTTACCATAAACTTCCACCAAAATACAACTTTCATGAAGAAGAACTCCACGCAGAAACAGTTTTTCAGGCAAAAAGTTCGACATATTTGAGTGAAAAAAAACTATTATTGTTTACGCTTCAAATGAATGACATATACTGAAATGACGTACAATGACAGTAGCTTTCCAACGCATGTTCCAATGGAATAATAACAATAGAATAATACAAGTTACGCTATAGAATAATTATAGAATAATTAATTATAGAATAAAATTCTAAGTTTGAAAGATTATGATGCTATCATAACTAATTCCACGGATTTAGCTGAAAAATTGCTAAATGTTTATCTAATGACGTGTCATCCCCTAAAAAATTCGAAATCAGTTATAACTCTCAATCTATCAAACAACTTAGTTAAAAAAATAACTTTCAATATTTGCGATATCTTATTATAAGAGCATTTCTAATGATGTTTTCCCAGCCGATTTAACAAAGCCGAAGTAATACCATTGTTTAAGAAGGGTGAGAAAACATCAATAAATAATTATAGACCGATTTCCCTGCTATCGGTTTCTTTAAAATATTTTTGAAGAAGTAAAAAATCGAATGATCAAGTTTTTAGAAAGAAGCAATTTTTTTTTTTTAGTGAATACCAATTTGGGTTTCGTACTGATTATTCAACTGAAGGCGTTCTCTTGATTTTTTGCACTAATATATACAATGGCATTAATAACAGCAATTTAACTGCGGCTATCTTTATCGATATAACTAAAGCTTTTGATACTGTCGATAACAATATACTGTACAATTGTGGTTTTAGAGGCGTAATGCATAAGTGGTTACGTTCTTTTGTATCTATAAGAGGGCAAAGGGTTACAATTAATGGGCAATTCAGCTCTACAAGTAACATCTCCTTGGACGTCCCTCAAGGTTCTTGGGCCAATATTGTTTTTAATTTTTATTACCTCACTTTTTTTTTTACGAAAATACCGCAGCAAAGTGAATGCGTTCGCTGATGACTGTGATTCTGCTTTAGATCTTTCTGCAGATAATAATCATGACATCGAAATATTAAACCATTGGTTCAAAATGCATAAAATGGTAATAAGTGATAAAACTAAAACTATGTTTTTTTATGTATTTGGTAAGGAGGTAGACTACGGATCATTTTCTTTTCATTGTGCAAGTTGTAACAAATATAATCACAGTAAAGCCATTTGTAACTCGGAAGTAAGCCCTCTGACATTTTTTGAAGCACGTTCATATAAATGCTAATATTGAGTGTGTCAAGTCATACAAGTACCTTGGGGTTCTGCTTGATTGGAAGATGGATTGGTCTGGTCATACGGATGCACTTAAGAAGTATCTTATGGCTGCCACAATTCAAATATACTTTTTAAAAAGTTATAGCTCACGAGAACTTTTTAAGTGTAGTTATTATGGTCTAGTAAGCTCTAAACTTGAATGACATGGGGTGAAACACACAGTAATAAAATTAATCCACTTTTTATTTCTTAAAAATACATAACTCGTTTTACCTGTAATAAAAGTCGTCAACATGATAGTTAAATACTTTTCAGAAACATTAAAGTCCTATCCTGGCATTTATATTTCTGTAAAGTAATAAAGAGATTTTTCGCCAGATCTGGTTATCTATTGAACCGGTGCTCTCTTTTCTAGCTACATATAATTTTTGAGTAAACAATCAACATCTTGCTATAGTACCGCATCACAATTTGCATTTTTTTTTTTTTTTTTTTATAAATTTTTATACGTCAACTGCTGCCAGATTTCTTAATAACCTTTTTATAAAAGTAAAACTTTGGCTCTTCGATTTAAATTATAAAAATATTATTGAATTACTTTGGGTAACCATTTAATCATTTTTTTTCTCTTCCCTTATTTTTGTATTATACTTGTAAAAAATGTAATATATATAAGCAAAAATCTTGTCGTAACCCCACATTACTACTTTTAAAATATGTTGTATTGTTACCATAATGTTATTCCATCTGCTTTCGCGTCTAGTTCCTTATGAACTATAAATTGCAGATTCTTTATTAATTCACTGTGTTAATTTTTGTTATATGTAGCTTTGTATCCTATTTAAATATTATGTATCTACAGGGGTGAGTCTCTTCTAAATTTTTTTTTTAAAAATATTTTGGAAATTATAAACTACGGAAATAGTCCTATAAATAAATAAATAAATAAGTGACGTGACAGCCTAGCTTCTCGCAGTCAGAGCCTACTGTTTATTGCCGGTTCCGGACGGCTCCCCTGAGAAGCTTTTTCATAGGCAGAAGAATTTGACTTTCGGAGGTTTGCCATTGTCCGCCGAAATGGTGGTGACGAATTTGAAAAATTTGCTGTTGTGTTCCTTCCGGGATTCGAACCCAGGTAGGAGGCGTGACAGCCAATGAGTCAACCATCACGCCATCGCCATCACCGGAAATAGTCCTATCTGTATAAAAATAATTAGGGAAGAAGTTTTTGACTTCACCCTACGCACCCCATTTATAATGTTTCAACTGAAACATCAATGTCTGATCCCCTAACTTCCGAATTTTATAGCCAGCCTAGATTAACAGATTGGAACACATATAGCCTAGAACTCATTGAATTCATGGCCAATGGCTATAAAATCATAAGAGATGTTGACAACCTAGAATTTGGCTGTGAAAGTCTCAACGCTGGAAATAAATCTGCCTTTTATGAGACTTGGCTAGAGAAAGAAAAGTCAGGTAATACGCTCTACTCCATAATGGAACAGTAAAATCGTCAAATTAAGAACACAATTCAGAAAGCTTTTTAACAGGGCGAAACGCAAATAAGAATGGGCTAAGTACTTTGAAAAACTTACAAAGTATTACTGATAAATTACAAGAGCTAAAACAGAATCATAAATCACCATTTCTGCCAAGATCTCTTTGAAATTCTAAACAGAATCCAAACCCAAACATCACACAAATCGAACCGGACTAATTAAAAAACAGAGTGGACTTATATGGAAAGCGGTCTACAGTTGCTACAGCTATTAGCCGAAACTCATTTTCAAAAATTGAGAAATACCTTTGGGACAAAGAAATTGCGGTGGACAGCTTCCTTGACATCGACAGCGCTTTCGACAACCCTGAACATGCCAACATATACAGATGCATCCTTAACACAGGAATAGATAATACTACATGCAACTGGATACAACACATGCATAAAGCACAATGGTAGAAATATCAACGCTGCATTAACCAAAGACAGACTCAGCGTTACGGCTGCGAAATGTATTTAAAAATATATATGAGATTAATCAATGAATTTCAGCAACACAACTTAAGAAATGGAATAGACTTTAGATTACTTACCTTCTCAGTCGCATATTACAAATATGGTATAAGAAAAAATAGCATTGTGTACAAAGGTCTTTAATTCAATGCCTCAAAAAATTAAAAATGAAAGAAATTTGGCTATATTTAAAAGAAAAACTATAAGTTTTGTAAAATGTAATTTTCAGTATGTGTAATTAATTTCCGTACTAGTCTAATATTGTTCATTGTTTGTCGTTTGTCTAAGTTGTGTGTAGCAAGTACCTAAACTTGATACTTCTTTAATTAATGAACAAGCGCTTAAACTTGTTTACTGCTAGAGACTGAAATGTAAAATTTAAACCAAATGCGTCCAAATGTCCAACGAATACTAGACTCAAAATCGGTTTATTTGGTCTTAAATACTTAAATTAAGCTTATTCTACAAATATATTCAAATATTCAAACAAACAGTAATAATAAATATGCACCGTCCATAGTTCACCCACTGACGCAATTAATTAGTGCACAGAACTGCACCATCAACACGTTGAGTTCAGTGGCTTGACCTGTGCGTTGTTGAGGTAGTACCATGTATCAACTGCGTCAACATTTTGATGTTTAGTATGTAGACTTGTACATACATCCCGTGTTGGATAATTCAACAATCTAAGCAACAGTTAAAATGAATTCGGATTTTTTTGGTGTTTGACCAGGTTTTGGCTGGTTATGGTATCTTTGCGATTACTACAGCCTGGTTTGTTCTTTGTTTCTAGACGAGATGAACAAATAACATGGTTATGGGTTGCAGTGATGTTTTCGTTCGCTTGTAACTACTATAAAACTAATCTCCCTCTGATCTGATAAACCAGTTGAAAAAAAAAAAAAAATAAAAAATAATAATAAAAAAAAATAAAAAAAAAAATAAATAAATAAATAAAATAAAAAAAAAAATAAATAAATAACGGATCATAGTAGGTGGTACAAGTTTGAAGAAAACAGGTGACTGGTAGATTGGGGGAAAATGGGAAGGCTGCGACTGAGAGCGAGGGTGAATTGGAAGGAGTCAAGCAAGCAGTTCTGTAGTGCGGTGTAAAAGAAAAATAATCGGTAATATAATAATAATAATAATAATAAAAATAAAAATATCTAGGAAGCTAGATAGTGCCGGAAAGAAAACTAGAAGTTCTCCAAAAAAAAAAAAAATTGATTCCTGAAATTAAGATTGGAAGCCAAAAGTTTTAAGTAAATCAATAACAAAAAAAAAAAAAAAATTAAATATGAAATAATAAGAAGGAATTAAATATGATAGTTTTACCGATTAGTCCCATTAAAATTGTGCTAGATATATTTATGGTAGTTGAACTAATTTTTTGAGTGCGTTGGAATAATTTTATAGAAGTTTGAAGAAGTTACTTTCTGAAAAAGCGAAACCAAGATCGAAAAAGTGGCTAAATACCCAGAAGTTGCAAGTCATCAAGTTATTTTAATCAGTATTTTTATTCATTTACGATTTATGTACAATAAAACTCTATATCTTTCAGGTTTGTTTGTTTTGTTCCCATAAATGAATCGGGTTTTGAGTAGAAAATAATCTATCGCGCTAAATAACTGGCAATGGACTTGTCGATCTGATCGTAGCGACTTGCGAGTGCTAAAAGGTGTAAAAGGCAGATTGTAAACCTCGCTGTGTGTAAACGAAGAAAGTTAAAAAAGGCACGAAGGATATTTAGAAAACTCTTTCGAAGATGGTTCAGAGGTTGAGAACTCTACCGAACTAAACAGTGGCCAACTCAAGAGTGAGCATTTATTTCATAACCGTGTCTTTTATACATTTTCACAGAGCTTTAATATTAAGCTATAAAAGCTTTTCCTTGGTTTTACTAAAAGAGCTTTTTCTGTTAAACTTGAAGAGCTTTTACTGTTTAGCTTGAAAAGCTTATATAAATACATTTTTTTTTATGATTTTATTGTTATATGCATATGCGTTAAGAGTGTTTGCTTGTGTTATGGGTTGCTAAAAATGTGATTTCGTTGGCTTTTGACCTCGGCGTGACATAAAAAAGCAGAGGAGGCGGGTTCGATCCCAGGTTTCGTATTTGAGTAATCATCTTGTTGCGGAGTGTGAGTGAAGTACTCGTTATTTTTAATAAGTGACTGAGTGATAGCAGATATAGTTGATCCAGAAGGTGTAGCGGATTTGGTTCTTGCAGTTTGGGTTAGGTTAGGTTAGGATTATTTTTGGTATCAATTGGGTTAGGTTTAATCGAGATAAATTGGGTTTGCAGGTGGAAAGTTTTGTTAGTTATAGAGTCGAATAGTCTCGGATATGCTACATTTATTGGTGGTTTTGATTGTTAATATTTCTTTGTTTTGAACATATTTCGGGCATAATTTTGAAGAGGAAAGGTGATTATCGAGGCAGTATGCGCACATTACTCGTATGCATTCACTGGGATCATGTGGGGGGAAGTTACAGTTTTCGCACATTTTATTTTTAGGGCACGCGTGCTGGTATGGCTTAGAAGCTTACAGTACCGACATCTAATAGGTGGGAGTATATGTTCTTTGACTTCAGCAATATAGAAACCGACTACAATTGATTGGGCTAGGAAATATAAATCGAAGGTAAAAAGTATTAAGTTTCAAGGCTTTCGAATTCCGTCTATTCTCTTTGTTAATTTTAAGGAATTCACTGACACCTTGAGATTTCATATAAAATATAATTTCCTCCTCACTAAGAGGAGCGTATACAATACCTTTAAGGCAGCTAGGATATTTGTTTAAGTTCCCTTGCATTGATTTGCAATATCTTTAAGTTTAATGCATTTCTCAGCTACTTTCTCGTATCTATCAAATATAATAAAGATGATGACTGACAAAAGAATTGAGATGGTTGGAAATCTGTTTCGCAAGAATTTTAGTAAACTAATTGGACGAACGTCAGTAACTTATATGGGGTTATTCTTTTCTGACAAAAAGATGACCTTTGTTTTTTTTTTCAACAATCCGGAGAAGTTAAAGATTTAATGCAGAAATTCAACAAATATGTTAATGAGTTTATTTAATAGAAAAATATTGTTTTTATAAAACGCAAATCTATTCCTTCTCAACAATTGCGCTAGATTTAATGGCACGAACCTGTAGGATCACCTATTCGGATACTACTTTAAATTCAATAAAGGGTGATAAAAAAAATAAAACTGATTTTCTGGTGAAAAAACGAATTACAACCAGGTTTGGGGAAAAAACATTAATTAACTCATCGCCCGCGTTGTGTACAAACATTTTAAGGGTACTCAAAATCAATTGAGCGCGCGCTAATAATAAAAAAATCTGCATCTGACATTTTAGATAGTATTTGACTTTCTCTATCCAATAGAAAGCAAATTTGCCCAAAGTTCCTTTAACGGTGATCAGAGCTATGCTTGAACAAAAAGTGTCTTTCTTTCTCTGTCCTGGTAATTTCTTGTTTTGCAGAAAACATCCCAGTTGTGACTAGTAGAAAATGTTTTAAATTTAACATAAAGTTTTCGACATATGTTACTTTGATAATATTATGCACCTCAGTGGGAAACCAGACGTTTACTATTGCGCACTGTAATAGGTACATGTAAATAAAAGCTAATTAATGAGGGTCTGAACGATTTCTATATTTTCATTAACGTCTGATAAAAAGCATAACATAAATGCCAAGTCAAGGAGAGGCGAAGGTTTGTCAGGACCAAAACGAGTCGCATGTAAATTAACAACCACAGGGCCACACAATGCAATAACATCAAGATCTACTGTCATTTTTTAACAAATACGAAATCCCCATTAATATCGCCACAGAGTATAATATGTTCCTATGATGCTGAAGATTGTTGTATTGTAGAAAACCATGAATCGAATGAACAATTACGATGGGGGCTAAAGACTAAGCCAAGAATGCATTTTACATTTCCATTGGAGATTTTGACAACAATGTATTCAGTGTCGTTGCCTAATGTTTTTTGCAAAATTTAGCAAGTCAAACCAGCCTTATGGTAAATTGGTATTCTCACACCAGTAGTGTCTGTAACTATGTTACGCGAGACTACAAAATAACTTGAAATGCCATAAACATTGTTATAATCATTTTCATCATCAAGAGTCTAAACCACGTTTTGCTTACACAATTAACATCAACTCCGGAATCATTAAAAATGTGCCTGGCGTAATCAAGTTTTGATAAACTAAAACTATGACCATTGAAGTGGCAAAATTTTAAATTCATCGTGGGCATTTGATAAAATCTTGACCAGCGTCCGAACCTCAACCTCATTCAACGTCCCAGGCACAGAACCACTACGAGCCATAATTATCCAACACACCACAAACAAGAAATAGTAGCACAACTGGATTTACTGTTACTAATGAAATCTATAAAGTGATCTATCAGGTAATCTATCAGGTGGCGCTACTGAGCCAAAATGAGTGTACCATTATTTAGTATAACTACTTTCTGCTTGCCGGTTAAAATTTAATGATAATCCGACGTTTACTTTTGTTTTGACATCGATTTCAAAACATCGTGTTAGTGTTTTTTGCGAACATGGAAAAAGAGCAGTATCGCTCCGTAATGCATTTTTTTTCTCTGTGACAAAACTTGCGAGGAAATCAAGCCTATTATCGATGGTGTGTACGGGACCCATTCACGTTCCCGTACAACCGTTTACTATTGGTTCGCAGAGTTTCGCCCCTGGCTGCACGTCGGTTCTTGATGAACCGCTCCCAGGTGGCCCAAAAACGGTTACCACAGAGGAAACCGTGGACAAAATCCATGATCTCGTATTGGCGACCGCAGAGTGAAAACGAGTTGGTCGAAATATCAGCATTGCAACTGAACGCGTTAGCCATATCCTGCACGAGATTTTGATCATGAGAAAGCTGTCGGCGCAATGGGTGCCGCGTTTGATCACACCAGAGAAAAAGCGCAATCGTGAGCCCCTTCAAAGACGTGCTTGGCTCTGTTTAATCGAAATCCATTGTTGCGTTGTCATTTCTAATATTTTTGTTTATGAAACAGGCCTCGTATATATGTACAACATTCGGAAATATCATATAATTTGGAAGCAGTTAAATATGCAATTTACAAGTTAGAGGGATTAACAGTATCTGGAGCGCGCGTATATTATAAGGGAATGTTGTGTAATAACAATCATATTTTGCATTTTATAAATCCAAATATTTCGTTTTATATGGCATAAGGCACCAGCAAAGTGGGGCGGATTATTATACCGATAAGTACACTCATATAGACCATGACATGAATTATGCAGTTACAAAAACTGTCATCGTTATGTGACACAATACTTTTATTTAAAAGGCCGCAGCCCAACCAATATGAAAGCTGAACTGGATTCTACTCTGGGTGAGTCTGCGCCTTCGTTAACAACAGTAAAATTTTGGGTTGCTGAGTTTAAACGAGGCCGTACGAGCTGCCAAGACGAGCATCGCAGTGGTCGACCAAATGAGGCGACGACTCCAGAAATGTTGAAGAAAATCCACAAAGCGGTCTGGATGATCGTCGATTGAAACTACTCGAGCTAAAAAAAGTGCGCTACATCGCATATTATTTGAAAATTTGGACATGAGAAAGCTGTGTGCAAAATGGGTGCGTTTGCTCACACTCAAGCAAAAACAGTGTCGTGAAGATGTTTCAATTTAGTGTTTAGCGAAGCTTCACAGGAACAAAGCAGAATTTTTGCGCCATTTTATAAGAACGGATGAAACATGGGTCCATCACTTTACACCTGAGACAAAAGAACAATCAAAACAATGGATCCAAAAGGGAGAACCGGCTCCAAAGAAGGCGAAGACCGTTTCATCTGCCGGCAAGGTCATGGCGTCGATTTTTTGGGATACGCGTGGGATAATTTTTATTGACTATCTTGAAAAAGAAAAAACTATCAACGGCCAGTATTATGCGAACTTATTGCAACGTTTGAGCAAAGAAATCAAGAAAAATCGGTCGCATTTGGCTAAGAAGAAAGTGTTGTTTCCTCAAGACAATGCACGAGCTCACAAATCCATTATTGCAATAGCCAAAATTATTGAATTGAAGTTTGAATTACTACCTCATGCACCCTATTCGCCAGATTTAGCCCCTCGGATTATTTTCTGTTCCCAAACTTGAAGAAATGACTCAGTGGTCAAAGATTTTCCAACGATGAAGAAGTGATGTCGGCAGTTCATGGATATTTTGAGGAGCAAGACAGTTCTTATTATAAAAAGGGTATCGAACTTTTTGAACATCGCTGGGAAAAGTGTACAGAGCTAAAAGGCCATTATGTTGAAAAATAAATAATTTTTTTTTCCAAAATTTTTGTGTTTTCTTTGTTGGGACGGGTACTTCTGGGACCGTCATCGTAAGTACTTTCATTTTTGCAAGCTTGCTCTTGAAACCGACGATTTATAAAAAATTTTGCGGATGTATCGAAGTTTCTAAGTAATCTGACAAAGAAAACTGCCGTATGGAAGTGGGACAAGGAAGAAATTGAGGCATTTGAAACGCTAAAAAATTAATTACCTTCTGCACCATTATTACGACAAGCGCAAGAAAACCAAACTTTTGCATTAAAAACAGATGCTAGCAACTACGCTCTCGGGGCAGTTCTGGTCCAGGGAGAGAAAGAGAATGAACATCCCATCGAATACGCTTCGAGACCCCTCACAGCTGCTGAACATAATTATTATGGATAACAGAACGTGAAGACCTTGCTATTGTATGGGCTATTAATAGATTTCGAGGGTACATTGAAGGCACGAAATATAGTAACTCTCAAAACGTACCATCAACCTCTGAAATGGCTGGTGAGCTTAAACTTATTATCTGAAAGATTAGCACGTTGGGCACTGCAACTGTAGCCTTATAATTTTGACGTGGATTATACACCCGGTTGGATTAACTGCGTGGCCGATATGCGCTGACACAGATCATACTGATCCAGAATGCGACATTTGCTGCTTCCATATCGATTTACCTGCAAGGAATGCAGAAGAAATTCGCGAAGCTCAATTGACTTCCCGTGGATACTTATTAAGCGATGGTATCTTATACAGTTAGTCACCAGAATTTGATGCTGAATCTGCGCAAGTAGTAGTCCCAGCCCTAGAGCAGGAATCTATCTTAAAACATTATCACGATGAAAAGACTTCAGGTCATTACGGCATTGATCGAACTTTAGCTCGAATTGCCTCTCGATATTATTGGCCTGGAATGCAAAATAGCATAACAAAGCATATAGCAAATTGCCTCGCTTGTCAACGCTATATAACATATTTGGACCATTACCGATCACAGAAGATGGCTACCAATGAATCTTGATAGCTGAAGACCTAGCAAGCAGATGGGTAGAAATTTTTCAGCTAAAAAAGCAACCGCTGAAAACTGTGCCATAACATTACTACAAAAAGTTTTCCTACGCTATGGTATATCAAGGCGCCTATTAACAGACAATGGACCTCAGTTTATATCTGCGTTAATGCAAGAATTAGCTGATTATATCGGTATCCAGCAAACTTTGACTCCTGTCTACTACCCAGAACCCAATCCCGTGGAAAGGAAAGGAAGAACAGAGATTTGAAGACCCAACAAGGAATTATGGTAAACAACAACTACACAACTTGGGCCGAAAATCTTCCTGCAATTAGGTTCGCGATGAACAGCTTCATATCTTACATTCGGACGAGAACCTAGAAAAATTGACGACGTCAAATACGATCTTAGGCCAATACAACAAAACAACAACTTCGCTCCGCAAATCATTCCGATATTGGAAAAGATGTCAAAAACAAAGACCAAAAAATCACAAGACCGCAACAAACGCCATATCGAAAAAAACCAAGGAAGCAGACTCCTTTAAGGATAGGTGACCAGGTTTTAGTCAGTCACTTCTAAATTTGTACCCAGACAAGACGGACCTTACGTTATCATAAAACAGATTGGAGCTTCAACTTAACAAGTAGCATCAAAAGATGACCACACAAGGTCTTTGGGGAAATACCATGTCCCCTCTAGAACCAAATATCCAAATTGAGTGACGAACCAGTGCAACCATTACGAAGACGCGAACGCCCGAAGACGACAGAGCCAACATCCAGTCCTGCCGCATCATCGAGACGATCAAAGCGCCAGAGGGGTAGATTGTAACACAACATAATTTCAATAAACTTTACCTAATAAAATTAACCTAATTGTAATGAATGTAATGAATTTTTGTTATAAAATGGAAAATATTTAACTTCAAGTACTAATAATGAACTTTTGTATATAATTATTATTGTAATGGCGACCCTTGAATAATAAACAGCCAGAGAGCTTTTCCACAAAAAGCTTTTTTCAAAAAAGTACCTCTTCACATCGAAGTAGTGAATAAAAGCCGAGCACGATCAAAGCCAAAGTCAGTCAGGTTATCCACCGTCATAACAACAAATGCACATGTGTACGAGTAGAATTTAATTTTATTTTTTTTATACCAAATTCCGTTTAAATAAAAAATAAAACAATTGAAGAAAAATTTGTTAATAAGAAAACACATTCTTATTCTTTTTTTCTCTCGAATTTTTTATTTTTTTTTTTTTGTTGGTTGACATTCATTTGTTGGATTGTCGGTTCAGCGTATTGCTGCGGTTTTCGAACAGCACAACTCGCGGCAGAGAATCCAACAAAGCGGCGTTCTATTGGGTGGATGTTCCTGCGGTGTCCTCTCCTACGATCCCTGCAAGAGCTAAAGTTTCGTGTTACAGGTGGAGTTTGGCAAGCACCATTACTACGCATGTAAATGGCGAAAGCGCGCTGAGAGGGGAATAATAGCACAAGATCCTAGACAGTAGCACGGAATCAGCGTGATCTGAGAGGTTTTTAGCCCGCGTATATTGACTACGTCCACCCTGAATCCCCTAGTCATAATCCCAAACAAACACAAGAAACACAAACACCGACGACGCTAAGCAAGGCTGCGAAGTGAAAGGTGTTATACCCTAACAACGATATGAAACATTGCACCAACAAAATTCACACTCAACCAGTTATCCATTAGTAGTTCCATACACTTAGTCACTGCTCGTACGTATACCAATAAAATAAACAAATATATGGGTAGATACATCAAGTAACTTTAAAGTAAGAGCCTATGAGTCAAAGAGTACCGGTGGTAAACAAAGATGGGGAAAGCTGTGAGGAGCTAATCAATAATTATAAATGTGAAAGTGGAAAATTCTGAATTTTAATAATGCAAAAGTGTTCTTTAACTTTTGTTATTGTAATAATCCGATACAGCTACGAATTCGGAGACAATGATCGGTTGCAAGTATCTAGAAAAGCCAAATCGACACATCATATTTTTATTAGTTTATTTTCCATGTAATTATTTAATTTTCAGACCGTCGACGACTCATCGCTTCAAATTTTTATTATGATTATTGTTTATTATTATTCCTGTCAACGTCTCAGAGGAGAGCCGAAAATTCACCTCTTTTGTAACACCCGATGGGCAGTACGAATTTATTGAAGTCCTTTTCGGCCTGTGTAATTCATCGTCAGTGTTTAAATGTTTTATTAATACTACAGTGAGTGCATTTCGTTTAGCCGAATTTAGCATATGCTTTTTTATTTGTGTTTATCTCATAAACCGTTTAATACTGACATTGCATGTTTTCGTATTTATGCAAGTTCAAACACGCACAATTAGCACTGCGTACGATTAGTTGAAAGATGTACATTTTTTATTTATAAAATCAGTTCGTTTGCGCGAGCGTTGTCATTTGTATGAATTTAGTGCGCATTTCGTTTAGACGAATTGATAATAAATTCTAAAATACATAATTTTAACACTTGTACATCGGTAAGTAAAGCATATTGTTTATAAAGTGAATTATTTTTGCTTTTTTTGGCAAAAATTTTAGTCATGTTGAAAGGAAAGTAATTGAGTGAAGTGAAAAAGGCTGACATTAAATCTTATAATGTAGTGGTCCCTAGAGTGATGCAGAGAAATCGCATCATAATTGAAGCTCTAGCTAAAGTGACCGTTGAAAACCCTGCTAAGTGGTACAAGTTCGTAGGGAATCTACAAGCAACGCTGAACTTAACAGTATCGAGAAGTACTAAAAGAAGTCCATTCCAGTTAATGTTTGGCGCAGTATTGAGGAGAGATCGAGATGTGGACTTAAAGATGTTACTTGAAAAGGAATTGTTGGACGATTTCGAAAACTAAGAAAAGCCGCAAAAGAAGAAATCCTTAAAGCCCAAGAGCAAAATAGAAAAGCCTTTAACAGAAAACGACAAGCAAGTAAATACGAGGTGGGTGATTTGGAGTTGCCAATTTGGAGCTGGCTTGAAGCTTTGCACAAAACTTTTAGGACCATACAGAATCATTAAAGTAGAGAGAAATGACCGATATGATGTGCAGAAAGTGGGACAACACGAAGGAACACGCACGACGTTAACAGCAGTTGATTATAGTCTATGAAACCCTGGATAATCGATCCGGACGACGATAATGAAATGACGAATTAATGCAAGTTGACTGAGGACAGTCAACAAATCAGGATGGCCGAGTGTAGAAAAGCCAAGTCGACACATCATGCTTTTATTAGTTTATTCTCCATGTAATTATTTATTTTCCAGACCGTCGGCGACTCATCGCTTCAAATTTTTTGTTATGATGATTGTTTATATTTGATTGACCATCCTCGGTTCATTACCTTCTATTGCGACCCGAACCCAACATGTTTATTTAGTCACCAACGAATCACTAGCAAATCCATTAGAACAATACTATGATGAAGAATATGTCGCCAGCTAGATGACACAAATGGTCCATCAATCGATGAGTAACGATCTGCCAAACACGAATCCTCTTGACCGAGTAACGATCTGCTGAACATGAAGCTAGTTTACCCAATGTACAGTCGAATATAAACAGTAGAACATGGAGTAATGAAAAGCAATTAAGCGAAGATGATGACCAACTGGAGGAAGTTCACGTCACTGGTCGTTGGCATATTTGTGGCTGGAGCGGTATGGTCATGGATAACCAAGGCATGGGCCTCAAGAAAGAAGGCAGTTCGTTACCTTACCTCGCCGCGGTCTGGACAACCAAAATTGTAGTAGCTTAGATTTATTTAAGAAAAATTAAAAACAACCTAAAACTAACAGTACCAAATCTTTTTCTACATGTATATCTGCCATTAATATATCCTTTGAATTTGGTCCTCTATGAACAAAGTTATCAGAGTTACCAGTAATAAATTTAGCAAAGCGATTTTTGTTGTTTTGAAAAGCTGTTGCTTATCAAAAAGAGCGACAAGGGTTGCCAAAAGTGAATATACATACTATCCGTTTATTTCGTTTAAATGTATAATCTTACAATACATAGTATAAGAATTGTTATACAGAGAGTTCCCTAATTCGTTAAGGATAATTTGGGAAATGATTTTCAGGTATATTTTAAGAAAAAAATCTTTGTACAATCTACATACATTAAGAGTCTACCTCCAATGTTGACATCATTTATCGAGGATTTTAAAAAAGGTTTATTTTGGTGTACCCCGACCTATGTTAATGGAAATTGCTCTGTTAATACAAATGGTAGAAACTTCGATTAAAACTTTGTTTTTAGAAGAAATACTAGCCTTCCTAACTGCGTTTAAATAAAGTTGATATTTTATTTGAGTCTCCAGATATCCAATTTCTTAGCCTGTTCAATTTTTTTGCCCAATTTTTGACTTTGAGGTCACTTTTCTATAGAAAATGCCTAATAAATTGGAATCAAAATCAGAGAAAAAAAAAAAAACTTCTGCCTGCCCAAACAAAAACGCTGTAAGTAGAGGAGATACTTCATACGGTACTTCTTCTCTAAACTGAATAATATAGGGTGTTTCAGTATTTATGGCTAGACTAGGTAGATGAGTGCAATGTTTAATGTTTGAAGAGCAGGTAAATAGAATTGACTTAAGGTACATTTAAGATAGAAGAATAGATAATTAAAACTAAACAAAGAAATATACATACATATGTGGAGTATAGTAATTAAATTCAAAACCAAATTCTATTTCTATTACAAGACTGAGGCTAATAAAAGTAGCCGTCTGACGACTTAAAGGCTAGATTTTACATAAGTTGCAGGTAGTTTTAGAAAAATAAAATCCGATTAACCTGAAAACTTTTATGATGTTATATAGGTAGGTGTACCTATTAAAAGTTTTATGACACTCTCATCTAATGAAAGAAAGCGTTTTTGTTTTCATTCATGGCCTAGTAGCCATGAATGGCTACGGCCATATAAAATCAATTTTTAAATGATATTACAAAGTAAGAGGATTCGTAGCAAGCCAAAATAAAACTTTCAAAATGAAAGACGTTAAGTTAATATTAACAGAAGCACTCGAGAAGGAGGACAGTGAAAAACGGGTTAGTTATATATCGGGAGCGTGCAAACACCAGGAGATTCAGCTTAAGACTTACTTTATTAACAATTTAAATATACATTACACGTATCACTTATGTATAGTATATATGTATGCATATACCATAAATTTCTTATTTTCTATACATATGATAAAGAGCTTTCAATACATATCAATCTTTCCAACTAAAACAAAAAATAGTTCAGTTTTTTGATATACAAAGATAATTCATGGACCATTTCTTAATAACATAATTAACTTAGAAGAGAACATAAAAAATTTTTTTTTTCTTTTTTATAATTTTTTTTTTTTAACTTTCTTTCAATTAATTCTATTACCCTTAGATTAACTTTTTTTTAATTGCTTTTGTTTTTAATTTATTCTATATGATCGACGTGAAAATTCAATATAATTACTATCGCTAGATCTCTTCCTTTTCCTACTTATTTCAACGCCACTAGTTACGTTACAAGGTGAAAATTCAATGTTTTTATCATATTTTTTCGCATCTGCGTTATATGAACAGAGCGCTAATTATAGTCTATGTTAATTACATAATAACATTTCCTATTTTACGAACTACGACTACAGGTACCCATCTGCAAGTATTTCCATTTTTCATCTTATGTAAAATTTGATAGTTTGCCTTAAATATAGTAGAATTGGTTTCTGAGGTAAGAATAATATACTCTATTTGCATGCATTTTGATTTATGTTTGCTCCCTTAGTTGTTTAATTCCTGGGTTAATCAATAAAAGCTGATCTAGCGTTTTTTGCACTGCTAAGGGTTTAGATAGCGATAAGTCACACAACCTCTTCTTCAGACTATTTTTCATTATTTGGTTAGCCCCTTTTCGTTATACAATTTGTTTGCAGATGATAGGCAGGGACGTTCGAAGTACAAAAATCGATAACCTCTGAATTAAAATTAGGGCCATTACCCGACACAATAGTATCAGGAAGTTCTTAAGGTAATTATTAAATTTTCAGCAATTGTAGCTTTCATAATCTTGACATCAATTCACTTGTTAAAGCTATCAACTAATATCAAAAACTGCAACCCTCTAAAAACAAAATGTAAATCAATTTTCTCAAAAAATTGTTTGGACTCCGGAAAAATTTTATTGCCGTTGAACTCGATTTATTGCAAGTAATATTGCAAATTTTGCATCTGGACACGTTCTCTTCGATATCTTTTTCCACCCCATCCCAAAAACATAATGACGCGGAAACAATTTCATCCTAACGATTCCTATATATCGTTCATGCAGTACCTCTAACATTCTTGAAAAATCAATCTATTTTTGAAATAAAGGCATCCATTCTCAAAATCTATATTATTGCGTCTGTAAGCTTCGAATATAATATTTCTCTAAATTTATAGGTACTGGTAATGGTAACCGAGAAAGTCCATCCGCATTTGACATTTGAGATGCTTTCTTATATTTTATTGTGTACGGGTACATGACAAGTTTGACCCATCTTTGAATTCTAAGTGACCAGGGCTTCTCGATGAAGCTGAGAATAGTTTTGCTTTGCAGCACAAGAAAACTCGAAGCAAACAATACAGGATGTTCTACACCATCAATTACATGTGAGAATGCCACCTACTCCTTCTGTGGATCGTAGTGAACTTACAAATTGTTTTAAATTAAAAGACGTTTGTTTTGTTCGAAAGCCTGCTGACAATCGTTTGACCAAACGAAAATGGCATTTTTCTCAGAAAGTTTATATAATCCCTTAAGTTCAGTTGATAGATTAGATTAAATTCATCCTAAGAAGGATTTTAATTTATCTATATTCCTCAGAACAGGTGTATTCTCGCCACAGCTTTTTCTTTGTTAGGCCTGATTCCCTTCTTAGTCCTAGGCAGTCAATCTCTGTTTTAAAGAATTGACAATACTTAACGTTCAGCTTAACTCGGAATTTTGCCAATCGACTTTAAACCAAATGTAAGTGAGTAAGACACTCCTCGAAAATTTTCCCTCCTGCCAATTTGTTATCTAAATAACTTGTGCTTTAGGAATTTTTTTCAAAACTTCATCAATGGTGGATTGAAAAATATGCGCTGCATATTTAATACCGAAAGTTAATCTTCGTAATCTATGCAAACCCTATGGGTATTAACTGAATAGTTCTTGACAATCTTCAACAACCTCTAACTGCTGATAGGCACCTTGAAGGTCAAGTACATAAAAGCATGCACAACCTGACAACCCAGACAAAATCTCAGCCACTCTCGGTAGAGGATAGTGGTCTGTTTTTACAAAACGATTGACTGATACTTTACAGTGCACACAAATTCTAATACCACCCTTTGGTTTTTCTATTACAATAGATGATACCTTCGCTTGTTAACCTATAAAGCTCTTTATCGATTTCTTCAAAAATCCCAAAAGTAATGAATAGGGTTTACAAAAAATAGGGGTATAACAAACAATTTGCGATTTGAGTTTAAAAATTTGTTTCTGTTTTGTTACTAAAAACAACACTATACTGTTGAATCAATGAGATTGCATTATTTTTATTAACATCAACTATTTGCATCTTATGTATGAATTTAAAATTGTCTCTTCAGCTAGTAAAAAAGCAGTGCAACCAACCTAAAAGAGGTGAAAAATATTTATCACTCTCTATCACAGCTAGCTTTAATTTAGTAAATTCTTTTTCAGCTATTATGACTTAAACCGAAATATATCCTACAATCTTCACCAATCATTCCGAAATCACATACAACCTCTGATTCGTTTTCTGTACATCATGCTTATTAAATTGGCTAACAAACGTTTCTTTATGAATAACAGTGGGTGGTCTTGGGTCAGTGTATTGGCTTCCTAATCGGACGGTTCGGGGTTCAATATAGACCGTGACCTTAAGACTTTTTTCAGGCAACTAAAATTTCTTGACATGAATGGTTGCCTAGATACAATATCAATTCAATTTTCACTAATAATTTAGTCTCCCCATTAAATGTTGGACGCCACTCATGGACGAGCCCAGATCTTTCTTCTTTCTGTCCCAATTTTCGAAAAACTTAACACATTCTTAGGCATCATACTCACTTAAGTGTTAAGTTCTTAAACAAAAAAAAAAAAAAAAAAAAAAAAAAAAAAAAAAAAAAAAAAAAAAAAAAATCTTAAACTTTAATAATCTTTCATGACAAACCAATTCTATGTAAAACGGAACATTACCGAAATTTATGTTATTGACATAGGCGGTGCTATTTTCTACATTAGTTAAATTATGCATATGGCTACAACCGTCATCTATCTATCTATCCATCTATCTATCCATCTATCTATCTACGATACTCCACTTAACTATAAATGCAATAATTATATTCTTCTTCGTCGCTTTCTGATACGCTCTCCCTATCCGTTTTTAAATTTTGTATATTGGAACCATTTCGAAACACAAATTCTTTTTCATGACTTTTACTTTTACAGGCCCCATTTACTGCAATTATAGCACTGTATCCATTGGTATCCTTTGTTATCCCTCCTATAGCCGTTCCTGTATCTGCGCTAATTTTCCCGCTTCCAATGCTTTAGCTTTGATAGTTTTTATTTTTGCTTGCTGTTTCTGGTGAAAATTGAACTTTGTTCATCATTAGCTCCGGTGTTGATCCTCCCATCACTTCTAGTTTGTGCTGAATCATTTCGTAATTTAAAGTTATTGCAAAACAGTCTTCGAAATTTTTTGGATTCTTTAAAACTTGAATATTTCTGCTGTCGTGTTTTTCTTGGGTTCTAAATGAGCTGTCAGCAACTGTACCATTTTCTCGAATTTGATTTTCTCCAGAGTTTTTGGTGCCACCAAAGCCTTTACTTTTTTATAAAGTTTTGCGCATCATCTTCGATGAATGTTTCATTATTTCAATATATTATATAAAAATATTATATATAATATACATACATTAAAATATTAGATTTTTTCAATTAAGAATAACTTAATTAACAACTAAATTTACATTACACGTATTACTTATGTATACATGTACAAGGTGGCGCAAAATTAATTACCCTATCGGAAGATAGTATAATTTTTGCAAATGGCGTCGTACGTCAGTCATATTTGACATTTGTAAACTAGACAGCTGCAGTATGCAAAGAGACAAACAATTGAGCGCTATATTCCGCAAGAGCGTGAATCAATTATGTCGATGTTTTTGACCAATGATTGGTCGGTGGTATTAGGGTAGCGTGAATTTCGACGTTGATTTTCTAATCGTGTCGCGCCAAGTGGGCAAACATTCTGGCGCTTAGCTACTCTGCTCGAACAGAGTGGAACCACAGGAGACCATGCAGGTTGCGACCGCTACCGGACTGGTCATTCGGTCGCGAGGGTCACTGAAAATCCGCGTTTGATGCACGAAGAGCCGTTACATCCATTCAAAGCCATTGTGTGGTGTGGCGTTCACGCGGGAGGAGTGATTGGGCCGTATTTTTTTTTACGGTCACTGTTGCTGGCGAAGGCTACAAGGTCATGATAAACGACTTTTTACTGCCGAAATTGGATAAGCGGGGCTTGGTGATCATGTGGTTTCACCAAGACGACGTAACCGCACACACAGCACGAGCCACAATGTTGTGAAGGAAGCATGTTCTGGTCGCGTAATCTCCCGTTTTGGCGATTTGGCATGGCCAGCAAGATCGCCCGATTTAACCACCCCAGACTTCTTTCTCTGGGGCTACTTGAAGTCATGGGCTCATGCCAACAAGCCTCAGACAACCGCAGACCTGAAGAACAGTATTCGACAGGGATGCGAGCAGTTATCACCGGAAATCTAGGGGATTGTCATGAAAAATGCGATAAAACCGGCACAAATGTGTATCAACACTGGTGGTAGCCACTTGGCGGACATCATCTTTCCCACTTAGCAGAAACAATTGTAAAGGTCCAAATAAAGATTTCTATCACTCAAAATCATTTTTTTTATTTAGTAAAAAAGTAATTCAAAAACAAAATGATTAATTTTGCGCCACCTTGTATATATATTTCTTAAATTAAATGTTTAGACTATGTACTATACTATACAAATGATAAAGAGCTTTCAATACATAGCAGTAAGTTGCAACATGTTAAACGAAAAGTTGAGTCTAATACACCCTGACTGACTCGAACTGCAACCAACTTCAGACTGCTATAATTTCCAAACCGTTCATGACAGTGAGCTCAAATGTTGACACATGACAGATAATTTTATTATTTACAAGCTTTTTAAACGATTTGCGTCTAAGTTGTGTTGAGAAATTTTTATCCGCGATGGAATTCAAACGTGATAGTGTTATTACTTTATATTTGGCTGGAAAACTACAAGAAAAATGGCTCTTTCTTTGCAACGCATGCAACACATACTGAAAAATGAGCTTGGGCTCAAGCAATTGAAGTTTCAAAAAGCACACGATCTTACGCCGCAACAGAAAAAAGTTAGAGTCGAAAGAGCCAAGGAGTTGCTGCGCTTGTAGGAAAGTGGTGAGTTGCCGAATTTGTTTTTTTCCGATGAGTCGCCATTTGTTATCGAGCAATAAGTCAACAAACAAAATGACCGAGTTTACTTGCCAGAGAGATCCTTCGAAAATTTACACCTTCGGACGGCCACCAGAAAGCAGTCAGCACCGATGGTGATGGTTTGGGCCGACATAACCACCGATGGTCGCTCTCCGCTGGTATTTTTGGACCGTGGCGTCAAAATTAATGCGAACGTATATCGTGAAACTGTCTAAGAGGCAGTATTGAAGCCTTGGGCAAACAATCATTTCGGTCGGAGACCATGGATATTTCATGGCACCGTCTCACAAAGCGCGTGTCAACCAAGATTGGTTAAAAAACAATGTTCCACACTTCATTTCTTCTACACAATGGATTGCAAATTCCGTTGGATTTCTCTGTCTGGGGTATTTTGAAGGCGAAGGTTGGCACTAAAAAATACCAAAGTTTCGACCACCTTAAACAAGCACTTCGCCGGGAATGGGCCAAAATACCGCAGAGAAACTTGCGTGCAGCGTGTGATGATTTCTTCGGCCGTCTCAAGGCCATTATTCGCGCCAAAGGTGGACATATTGAAAACTACTGATACAATTTGAAAATTGATGTATTTTCCAACATTTTTTGCTGAATTTATTTCTCGACCCACCTTTTCCGGATAATCAAAAATTCATAGTGATTTATTTAACTAATGCCGAAAAGCCACTGACATCTTTTAGCGTTTTCTTGGTTCAAAAAGCAATTGACAGCATAAGTACAGCCTACTAGCAAATCACGCAACTACGCGATGGTAGCCTCCTCATCCTGGTTAAAACCAAAAAATTAGCTGACCTCTTTTTTTTTTTTGTTTTTATAATCAGCGCGCGCTCAAGAGGTATTTGTACCCTTAAAATGTTTGTACACAGCACGGGCGAACTAAATTTAGGAAGAAAAGACAGGTACATTGTTTTAAATGTTTGTAAATTATAACTACCAGGAAACACAGAGATCGGCAGGGCATTCCATAATCGAGTTGTACGGCTTAGGAAAGAGTCACGATATTTTGAAGTAGGTCCGAAAATGGGCTTGAGGGGTGTTACGGTTGAAAGTTTGAATAGGCGGAATGCTACTGGCGATTTCAATGGAGCACTGGTGGTAGAAATAGCGATAAAAAAAAGTGAGACAGGAGACATTACGTCGATGTTCAAGAGTGTCAATTGAATGACTGATATTAGTATCACTAATGAGTTTTATGGGACGGTTTTGAATCCTATCTAGCAGGTGCAGAGATGTTTTAGTAGCACCTGACCAGATGTGGACATTGTACTCCAATTTTGGGCGGATGATTGCCTTAAATATTGTGGCCAGATCAGAGAGGTAAAATATTTCTTACATCGCTTGAGGAAACCTAGACATTTCGCAACATTTTTGGCGATATCGAATATGTGGTCATTCCAACATAAGTTGTTACTGATACATATACCGAGAATGGAAAGTTTATCGGCTTCGACGATGCAAGTGATATTCATGGATAATGAATATTAAAATTAAATTCTACTCAGTTGATAGTTCCCCAATTGGTTATGCTGTTGATATCGGAATTTAATGAGCTTAGCATACGCTGCCGTTTCAGTTCTACAGCCGAAGAGCAGGGGCGTGAATCCGGGAACGGATATGAGAAGCAGAGTGCTGTCATCAGCAAAAGAATAAATTGGATTAGAAGTAGCATACAAGAGATCATTAATGAAAATTAAAAAGAGTGTCGGAGACAGAACGGAGCCCTGGGGCACACCAGCATTTATTTTGTGAATATCAGACTTGAAACCGTCCAAGACAACTTGAATTGAATGTTCCGAAAGGTAATTTCAAATCCATTGAAGAGAGTCATCGATCCCAAGAGCATGCATTTTCGACAAGAGAGCCTGATGCCAAACTCTGTCAAATGCCTTAGAAATATCAAGTGAAACTATCTTGCTTTCGCCAGATTGATATCCGCTTTGGTTCCACTTTTCGGTGAGAGATGCCATCAAATCACCAGTGGACCTGTTGCTACGAAAACCATATTGCCGGTCATTGAGAAGTTTTCGTGTTTCGAGATATTTCATGAGCTGACGGTTTATTAGAGTTTCCATGACCTTGGAAAGAAGGGACGGAAGTGCAATGGGTCTGTAGGAAGATTGAGAAGAAGATTCGCTTTTTCTCTGTTAGGAAAGAGTCCTAAAGAGTAGGATTGATGAAAAAGCTTACGCAGTGGTTTTGCCAGCGTGGAAGAACACCTCTTCAGAAGAAGGGGAAATATACCATCTGGACCAGTGGATTTATGCATGTTAAGATCTTTAAGTACTCTTGGTACTACACGACTACGAAAGTAGATTCGTCCCATTGTATATTCGACGCACTCCAGTGTAGGCGGGGACAAAACACCATCTGGGAGTGTTGTGCTAGCCGCCAAGTGTGCAGCAAGCAGATTGGCCTTTTCCAAAGAGCTGACAGCTGGAATGTTATTGTAAATGAGGATGAGGCAAAATTTCTAATGTTTTTGACGAATGACCAAAAATTTTTACTGCCTTTGGGACATTGCAATATTTTTTGGCTAAGTTTTTGGTCGTTTTGGAATTTCACACGCTTGAGAAAGACGTTGCAGTCATTTCTGGCGTTTAAACTTTTTTTGGTTTTCCTCTGTCGGTTTGGCCGACCTAACCCTAACAGCCTCTTTACAGCTCGAGTCATACCATGCCTTATCTTTTGGTTTGATACTCTTCAACCGATGAGGGATAAAGCATCTCATTCCAAAGAGAATAGTTTCTGTTATCATATCAGCAGACGCATCCACGTCGTTATCGAGGCAACATAACGACCAGTTGAAATTCCTAAAGAAGTTACTAAGTCCGCTTCAATTCGCTTTCTCGTATTGTCATACGGTTCTTTTAGGAATCTTTTCTATAATTTGTGGTGGGTGGACGAGTATTTAGTAGATATGACACAAAGGTCCACAGTGCCTAGAGGGGAGTGCACATCAACGCAGTACTTGTCAGGGTGAGAAGTTAAAAACAAGTCCAGGGTGTTGGTGGTATGACTATCAACGTCTGGTATTCGTGTGGGCTCATTCACAAGCTGGGTTAAATTATTTTACGCAGCGAATATATCAACACACCGTCCTTCGGGTGTTGTCTGTCCAGAATGTCGAAGCCAACCAGAATTGTGTATATTGAAATCGCCCGTAATCACAATTTCAGTATGAGGATACAGGGATACAATTCTTTGAAAGGTCGAGTTGCTGTCCAGTTTGGGGCTTCTGTAAATAAAGCAGTAGTGGATAATTTGCTTACGGAGATGGAATTTTAACCACGTGAAATTGAATTCCGGATTGGAACAGGGACTACTTTGTGGTGGAATTTGGTAAGCTACATCACTACGCACATAAATGGCGAGACCGCGATGGGGAAAGAATAGTGGCACTAGTTCGTAGTCAGGTAGCTACAGATCGGAGTGATCTGAGAGGTGTGGGCGGGGATCTATCTGTGTTTCACTACACCCTGAATTCCCTAGTCATAAATACAAACAAACACAGCAAACAAAAACACCGACGATATTAAGCAAGACTGCGAAGTGAAAATTTTGGCGATGGTTTACCGAATCAAATTGCTGTAGGTGTTATGCCCTTACAACAATATGAATCAGTGCACCAACAAAATTTCAATATCAATATCCATCGGTTGTTACATACCCGTACCGTATGATAAATACAGCAACGGCAGTGACCGAGTGCAAGCAACAGTACTAAGACCAGGAGCGGGAGAGGTGGGATACCCGCACTGTGTAATATTTTTGTTTTATTTTTTAATTGCACTGCATGTTTAATTTTCTTTTTTTGCACTCACGCGCGATGGGTTTGGTTTTTTTTTTATTTTATATATTTTTTTTTGTTTGTGTGTAGCACAAGAGAAACTACGAGTGCAGTGGGTGATGTGTGCACTCGTCGATGGTTGACGCGGTACTCTTCTTATATAGGAAAGTGTTCTCAAACATGCCCTATATCAGTTACCCTACACACTCAATTAAACTCAACTTAAGGCATGGTTTATTCTTCATACCTTGCCAATGTTACTGAAACTGAGATCATTGAAGAAATGAAATCACAAGGTGCCACGGACGTTTATAAATTTAAGAAAATTGAAGACAGGAATCAGCTGGACTAATTCTTTTTATATTTGATCTTTTATGACCAGCAAGCACAGTCAATATCTGATGGTACAATGTCCAAGTAACTGAGTATTTCCCCAACAATATGTTCTGTCAAAACTGTCAGATTCTGGGTCGTACCGCCAAACGTTGCAAGATAAATCCGTCATGTGTTAATTGAAATGCGCACGAACTCCATATTGCAACTGCAATGAAGAACACATCGCTTCATCCAAATCTTGTTATCGGTACCAACAAGCTAAAAAGACATTCAAAATAAAAACCACTAGAAAATGCAGCATGGCTACGGCTAGATTAATTTACAAAAAAAAAAAACAAAATTCCACGCCTACCGTCCATTAACCTACTTAGACGATGGAGGTAATTCAAAAACAACTACATCAACTGTTTTAGTAAAAGACACTTCAAATCAATATCCCCCGCCACGGCAATTCCCTGTCCTTTCTACCACACACACCAATATCTTCCATGCACTTGGAAAACGGCCCTCAAACGCCAACTCCAGAATCCCTTTTTCCAGTCACACCAATGATTACCAGCAATCAAAAAACACAATCACAGTTAAACATGTTTTCTACGAACATAAAAAAAAAAAAAAAAAAAAAAAAAAAACCTCTACGCATCTCACACGTATCAACCCCACAACTAATGCTATAAAAACTAACTTTCCTACTCTGCCTGTCACAGTTGAATTTACCTCAGCCCCCCTCCCCCCTCTCCTACAAAAACTGTTAAGCACTCAAATGATAATCTACTAAATCAACATTTAATATCACCAAACACACCCAAATTATATAAAATGATATCATGTTAATGTTGGCCACGACTACGTCTGAGCTGGTCCATTCGGAAGGTCCAATTTTTCGCGACTCGTTCGCGCATAGCGACTGATATCTCGCAGATAACACGAGTAATGTTGGCTTCCAAAGCGTCAATCGAAGCTGGTTTATTCCTGAAGACTTGAGACTTTACATATCTCAAGAAAATAGTCCAAAGGTGTGATATCGCACGATCTAGGTGGCCAATTTACCGTAGCAAAACGTGAAATTAAGTGCTCACCAAAATGATTTCTCAACAAGTCCATTGTTTCACGCGCTGTATGGCTCGTAGCGTCGTCTTGTTGAAACCAGAGCTCACCGAGACCATGCGCTTGAATTATAGGAAGCACATAATCCGTTAACATGGCGCGATAACGGTTCATATTGACGGTAACAGTCTCATTTTTGAAGAAATATGGACCAATGATTCTACCAGCCCATAAAGCACACCATACCGTTGTTTTTAAAGATGTAATGGTAGCTCTTGGTACTTTTCGGATTGCTCATCAGCCCGAATACGACAATTTTGTTTATTAACGTATCCATTGAGCCAGAAATGGACTTCATCACTTAACAAAATCTCACGATAAAACACCGGACTTTCATTGAGTTTTTCCAGAGCCCATTCACTGAAAATATGACGCAAATTCCAGTCGCCTGGCCTCAATCCTTACACAAATTGAATTTTGTACACTTTTATGCCGAGATCCTCACATAAAATACGCCAAGTCAAGCTGGTGAGAACGATGACGAATCGGTTTGTCGCAGTCGTCACGTACACTCTCAACTACAGCTGCTATAGTCTCTTCACTACGTGCTGGATGTGGTCTAACCGGTCGAGTATCATCCACTAATCTAAGCTGGGACTCAAATTTGCGATTGGTTTTGGCAAAAGTGGGTTCAGTAAGTCGATTATGCGCACCGTAAGTTCCTCGAATCGCACGAAAAACATTTCTCACAGAACGCTGATATTCGTAATACAGCTAAACAGTTTGGAGACGCTGTTGTAGTGTGAGTCTTTCCATGATGACTTGCCAAACGATACTAAACAAAAATGACAAAGCAGATTAGTAGGAGTCACGCATGATTTGTCAAAAAAAGCCTATTGAAAATCAAAACTCACTATGAATCACCCCTTACATCTATTTTAAAAATATCTAATGTGATGGGAGTGATAGTTGGACCTGCAGCAAGAGATTATGCCACCAGCAAAGATGAAGCAAGACTGCGAGTAGCAAAGCAAAGCCAATAGGCTTCTTTGAAAGAAGGCCGATCATCTCGAAGAGCTTCAACAGCCCAGTAGGTGCTTTTTGAAGATGAGGAAGGTGAGTTTTATGGGACTGGAAAAGCAGATTAGTATGATTTTTAACTATTATCTATTTATAACAATGAAATCAATTATTTTATCTTTAAACGCGTTTTTCTAGAAACTACATTTTGCAAATTGGCTGCAGTTATAACTTGAAGGCAAATCATCCGATCGCTTTAATTCTTTTTTTCCTTATTTTGTATATGTGTCTCTATACAATAACTCTCCAGCTTTGCGATTGAATGAAAAAAGTTGTTTTATCTAGCCAAAAAACATAAAATTTTCGTACAAAATTCGATTTTTTTTTTCAAAACTCTGCCATTTCGATAAATTTTTACAATTGTGGGTCATTGTATAGGGTTTTCCAATAGGGACTTGACAGCTTTGAATTTAATTTAAGATATGGACTTGGATGACATGTGGTTTCAACAGGATGGTGCCACAAGCCACACAAGCCACGGTAAGCGTGTTATCTCAAGACATGGGCCAGTCGATTAGCCGCCTCGTCCGTGCGAATTAACGCCGCTTGACCATTTTCTGTAGGGCAACGTTAAGTCATTGGTTTATGCCAACACGCCGACGACGTCGAAAGAGCTCAGAGCCAACATTGAAAGCGAAATAGCGGCCGTTTCGGCCGAAATGTGTGGCCGAGTCGTTGAAAATTGGGTCCAATGAATCGACTACTGCAAACGTGCCCGCGGTGGCCATATGAACGAAGTCGAGTTCCATTCATAAATGTTTTGATTGTACTTTAAGCCAATAATAAAGTTTTTGAAATATCTCAAATGGTTTGCCTTTTATTTAAAAAAAATTTGTCAAGTCGTTATAAGAAAATCCTATATAAGCAATACCTTCTAGTTTAATAATCGTTTTTGTTTTTTTGATTTCAGCCACGATGAAGACCGCAATCACTGGAGCAGTGGAGGAACTTTTTTTTTGTGACTTGGGAGATAGAGAATATCTCGTTTAATTTTTTTCTTTGAAAATATCAGTGTATATTCACTTTTTATGTATTGTATAAATATAATCTCCAAATTTTAAAACATTTGATTCAAAAGTTTTCTTTAACAATTTTCCCAAAAATCTCCTTATTTTGGCAGTCACTCTAGATGTGCCCCTTAAAGTTACACACATGCAAACAACCGCACCGTTTGGTTTTTTTGTTTTTGTTTATTTTTAATCACTTGTCGGCCATTGTTAAGTTAGCGCACACATTAAGGATATAAGCGAAACTGACTTTATTTCCCATTCTTAAAAGTAATATTGTGTTTACATAGATGTGTTTAATACGTATGTAAAAGTAGTGCAATGGTAGTGTGTGGAAATATATTACACTATTTATTGACAATTTTAGCCTGATTAGCTGGAAAAAAACGTATTTTCTGTACAATTTTCTTAAAAATTTTGTTTAGATATTTATTAAATTTTAATTGATTTAATGGTAGCTGCAAAAGATTTTATTTCATTTACTTTTTCAATGACAATTTTATCAATAACAATATTTTTTAATGTATTCAGTGTTTATAATCATAGATTTAGTTTTACTAGTATTAAGCTTTATGATACCTATTCATTTTCAAATAATTTTTTTCATTTTCTAAATACGTATTCGATTGATCGATACATTCAGCGGTTACTTACTTAGTTACCGGTTTCAAAAATGAGTGCATCGTCAGCAAAAAACCTGAATTCTGCAAATTGAAGAACTATAGCTGCGTTTTTTGCACACATGTCAGCGATTATCACAAAAAAACGATGCATCTCCGATTAAGAGTGCATCATAAAAACTTGGCAGCACAGATATATCTATAGAAAAAAAAAAAAAAAAAATAAATATCGTCTGCTTAATTTTTTACGCCAAGGTTACAGTTACTTAGAAATGCTATTTGAAATATCTGCATTTACAATCCAAGAATACGCTGACCTTATTTACCTTTCGGGTCTGTGCAATCGAAGTTCAAGTACAGCACGACAAAGATAACAATGAGCTTTACCCTAATCGACGACTTCTTAGTGAAGGAGTATTTGGAAATACATATCGAAGGCTTCGATAAACGGGAAACACACAACCTTACGCGGAAGCTTCACAAGTAAGAAGTCAGTCAGCATCAGACGATTAGCCTTGCAATTCAGTGCTTTCAGACATAAAATTTCTAATGTACTGCATGGAGGATATCTTTATCCATACCGCCATACACCTGTGTAAGAAATGCTTCCCGATGATTTGGAAAAGACTTTTGAGTTTTATAACTGGTTGCTAGAGCGGAACTTCAATGACAACGTGTTTATTAGTAGAATTCTTTGGAATCAAATTTTCATAATCTTTATACATGGGCTGCGGACAACACATATACAAGGAGACATAAATAATTTCAATACAAATTCAGCGTCAATATGTAGCAGGTTTAATTGGAAACAAGTTAATCAGTCCGTTCAAACTACCAACTAGTCTGAATTCTACTAACTATCTTGTTAATTCAACCGAAAGAGCAACTTTAAGTGAATTGGAAGAGCGTATTCTTGAAACGTCACCAAAAGTGAAGAAGCAGTAAGCATCAAAACGTTCGCAGTGAAATCCAAAAACGGGCTCTAGCATGCCCAAGGAGGACACTTTGAACACCTGTTATAACCACACAAATTTTTTTTTTCATAACCTTTGCAGCTTTATTGAAAAAAAAAAAAAAAAAAAAAAAAAAAAAAAAAAAAAACAATAATTCCGGCGGCATTGGCAGATCTTGTATTGTTTGAGGTTAATAATAGGACCAAATACGACAATTTTTTTTCACTAACATACTCATTCAACCAAATATAATCAATAAACTAATAAAAAAGAGGATCTTTCTCCAGCTTTTTTACGGCACACTCACATAAAATCTGAAGCTGTGGATGGTCGTTCGGTTTCAGTTCTTGCACGAGGTGTTATTTGTTAGGTTTTAGATAAAGATCCTTTCATAGAATTTTTCACGTAGTCAAGTTCCACAATCGCAATTGCTGCGAAGAGTGACGAATGAACAAATAAGCGTCTCCATTAATACTGGCGGATACAGCAGCAATATTTGTAAGCGTTGTTCGGATGTAAGTCTTTTCATAATGAAATGGCAGTGCTAGCTGAACATGTTTGACTTTGACACATGTCACGAATTAGGCGTGAGCTGTCAACAATAAAACATTGAAAAATAGCAAACAAATTACCTTTTAGTTAACTGCTGCTTTGGAATTTTTGTGCCGTTAAATAAGTTTATTATTGGGCAATGTATATCTATTAAAAAAATAAAAAAAGGTTCACCTTATGACTCATAAAAAGATACAACTCCTAGTAGGTAACGCTAATTTTTTTTAGGTCAAAAACAAATGTACAGCTCCTTTTTCTTAAAATAAAATGAGTCAGAAAAATAATGCATAATAAAGCATAACCAGCTTTTGGTTTTTAACATACATGTGCAGAAAACAACTCCTACTCCATGAATTCCAGAGCTTTTCAACAAAAGTTAAACGTCAATGTGTGGGCAATCATATTAAATAACAAGCTGATCGCACCCTATCAGCTTCCTCCAAGACTTAATTCGAATCTCTACTTGCAACAATCATTGTGTACCCGCAGATTAAAGCCAATCAGTTGAAAAGTGGGTAGATTTCGTGTATGAAAATTCGTTGATGGACCCATCCTGTGACCTCTAAGTTTTCAGAACTTAACCCCAATAGGGTACATGGGTACATATAAAGGAATTGTTTGCTCATCAAAAATAATAACATTTTATTTGTTGTATTTGTATTTAATATTTTTGATTCACATCTAAATCTAAATATTATTAGAGCCTTTCAATGACGAATTTTGGCGTGCATACAAAGCAATGTTTTCTACTTAGGAAAGTTGATATGATACCAGGTTTGATGAAAAAAAAATAATAATAATAATAAAATAAAAATGTGCATTCAATATGTGTTTTTTCTAAACATATTTAATTTTATGTTTTAGCTGTTTCAATAAGTTGGGTCGAATACTGAAAACTACTTGCTTGAGATAAAGGGCTTTCTTTTTTCTTTCTGATGAATATTTTTCAGAAAAAAATAATAAATATTAAAAATTATTTATGATCTTCAATAACTGTTGGCACATTAATTTTAAGGTGAAACATTTACTGTGAAACAATTGAAATACTTATAATTACGAGATCCACGATAACCAATTTGTTACCATGCACGGATAAATTCGAAAGATGTTATTTACATACATTTATGTTTCGATGTGTCCTTATTTGGAAGACGGTCTCAATATTTATTTTAAAGCAACCTTCTTTAAAAAAATAATAAACAAACTCACCTTTTGATTTCGCTTATTTTCAGTGTCAAAGAAGTTTTCTTCTGTAGATTCATAAATCAAGTTGGAAAATTTGTCTATTGGATCGTTTATTTTACTTAAGTTGTCGCCAGGCTTTGTTTTTTGCTTACATTTGACATATTTCGTATGTTCGTAAGCATGATATCCTCTCATCGAGTTTAAAAACGTTTTCCTATCACTTTTAACATTCTCAATTTTATGTAATACGCGAACTCTCTCTTTCATTACCGATTTACTTGGTTTGCCAGGAAACTTGGATCTTCCCATTTTAACATTTTACATTATTTTTGTTGTCACTGACCAAGTTTTAAGAAACCATGTTTTTAGCCCTAAAATCAATTTATTTTTACTAAAACTTTTTTATGTTTGACCCAGCTTAAATATCTTATTTCTTATTTAAATATATATTTTTTTCACTGAGTATATTACAAAGAGCATCTTGGAACGGAGCCACTGCATGAAAATAACACCAAGGAAATACCTATTTATCTCGATTCCATATAGCATATTTTTTCTGAAACTTTACAATAAATTGAGAGCACTAAGTATCCTAAAAAAATAAGTTGATTACATCTGAATGACTAAACCTTCCAAATATTCACTCTTCCAATTTTCCCATATCATAACTACAGACTAGGAAAAGTGCTTTCAACGCCACTTGGTGGCATTTATTTTTACTAAATTGCAAGATTAATTTCCGAGAGCTCGTTGGCGAGATCAAATTCCCGTCTAAAGTTGAAATTCGGGGAATGTTGTTATTAAATTTAATAGTTAATTAATTTATTAAAGTAATTGCTGTTTTGTAAAAGGTTTTAGGTTAAAATACAGAGAAAAAATTTGTAAGCTTCGAAATTAGTGATTGTCAAAGTTTAGAAGTCCCAGTTGAATAACATTAATGTTTTAAAAATAAATATTGTATAAACAAATCACAAAGAGATTGTTGTGTTGTGATTTTTCTATGCAATATTTAGTGAATAGTGAATAATATAATGCGTTTTATTTAACATATTGCAACATAAATCAATAGAGACTATATCTAGGACAGTGACTGAAAATTCGCATATAGGAATTCTACTAATATTAAAGCAGAGTATTTCAAAGCGAATATTTCAGTCATTTATTTATTTATTTGAGTGTTTCCAGTACTATCATCTTACACATTTACACAAATTTCATGGCTCGCAAAAAACAGTTTCATTTTCCAAACCCAATAGTCCAAATTCCAAGCGAGTGGACAAAGTATTCAAATGTAAGAATCATCGTATACTCTTTCTTCCAAACCCGATAGTCCAAACGTATAAAAAATCATTTATTCATATGTAAAAATAATCGAGCATTGTTTCCAACCCCAATAATCCAAGATTCAAGCAAACGAAAAAAACGTTCATTTAAATACATTCATTCGAATACTGTTTTCCAAACTTGATAGTCCAAATTCCAAACGAATAAAAAATTATTTATTCAGATGTAAGAACAATCGAAAATTTTGTTCTACCGACTGAAAGTCCGAAAACGAAAATTTTTACCTAGCGAAAATATAGCCCAAAATCTTAATGAGTGAAAAAAATGTCAGTGCAAAACCACATTAAATTTTGAGAAAGCAGCCATCGCCAGATTCTGACAATGTGCATACATAGAAATCATTCAAAGTAAAAGTAAACTATAGAATATATAGTATAACAATTGAATGCTGTTTACATTCGATAGTTTTAAATAAATGATAGCTGAAAAATAGTAACTAAACGATTTTTTGATAACTACCGAATGAATGAATATTTTCCAACCCTGGAATAAGTCGATTCTTTTTATTCGATAGATTCTAATACTAATTGATACACAAGTTTACATCAAAATTATTCCATGTTTAAAAGAAAATATTACAAGTTCAAAATAAAATTACTTATATCTATTATTTTATAAAATTGTTTTCGTCATTTTTCTTTTTCTTTTTGTCAAATTATTTTCGATTGCAAAATTTCGTGACCGAAAGAAAATTATCTTTTGATAAATTTAGCAATTGTTTTAAGTAATTACGACAGTAAACTATTTCATTTTTATTTAAGTTTTTAAAAATTGCCTCCATTATTTCCATATTAGCATTTATTTCGGCTGTAGGTTTTAGAAGAAATCACTCCGTTAGCTTATTAGTCCAAGTAAATGACGATCCTTGCTGCATATCTTGAATAGATAAATCCGGATTTTTGATCCTGTGGCAAATATAGCCTGCCAGATGCTCCAATCCATCGTACTTCAAAAATTCCAGTTCATCCGCCGGTTCTTCAGTTATTGGAAAGTCAGGTTTTAGTGTCATTGTAGTTTATTGTGTTGCATTAAAATAATATATAATTACTTGAAGAAAAGAAACAATATATATACCATTCAGTGATAAATTCCCTTCATTTCGTCCAAGTATATATAACCGAAGTCGGTAAATAAATTCCAATCGGCTTAGGTGATCATATAGGCCACCTTTCAATCGAATCGTTGCGAAAAAATTCTCTAAAACATAAAACTGTGTCAGTAAATACCAAATATTGTAGTCACCGTGTGTGAAAAAAGTTTTGTAGCTAGCTTCACCTTTTGATGCTCTGCACCTTTAATATTTAAATTCGATAGTGATATTTTCTATGCAATACTTACATCAGGCTTTTTATTCGTTCTTGTCATCCGGAAATGGAAAGAAAACTTAAGGCATTGCGTTCTTTTTTGAGACGTCTTGTTCTTAAAGACATTCCATAAATCAATTTTTTCAACATGTTAAGAAACAAATTCGTGCTGCATTCAAGTTGAACGTATCTTTTCGACGGCAAAAAACCCACTGGTTGCATATTTTGTTTTGTTTCAGGAATAAATAATATGATATATTTTTATTCCCAGTTTTATTTTTATTATTATTTTTGTTCACAGAACATCTAAAAATCACACAGCGCTTTTTACCACTTTTAATCATCTGTATTACAGACGACGCTAATATTGAGAGAATTTGACAGATGCGCAGAAGGAAAATAAAATATTTGTAACGAGTATATTACCTTCTATACATTAACTTGATCATTGCTATCTGGTCACCCGTTACATATACGGAAGAATTATTTTTTTTTTAGCTAAGGTCGATTCTTTATTCCTTAGCTAAAATATTTATTTGCTAATATGTGTATTACAAAAAATCAGCTAGCATGACTTTGCCGTTTGTCTGGTTGACAGACAGAAATTAATTAGTACGAAGTATTTAGTTTTCTTATGGTGCAATAATACATAAATATTAATTCGTTTATTATATAAAAAGTTAAACTTAATTAGTCAACTGACTTAGCAAACTTAAAAGAAACCATTTGAAAATTGAATATATTTTGATACTGGTGATCGATGGCGGAATGCCACAACTGTAAGACCGCAATCCGTTTCGAAACGGGTATTGCATGTGTAGGCGTATAAAAGGTCTTTCACCACACACCAAGGTGTTCAGGATTGGATCAGTACAGTAGTGGAGTCCTAAGAGAAAAAAATATGGTTAGATTTATGTGCGAGGAGTGCTTGTTGTACATATATACATAATGTCGATATGGTACTGAGGGAAATGCAGGAAACTTTAAATGCCAACACGAATCAATTAAAATTTATAAAAATGAGTTTGAGAATTCACTAAAAAAAGTGAAAGTGAAATTAAAAATCTGCTGGAAGAAATCGAGTCCAGATACTCTGAAAGAATACAGGAAATGAAAACTGCAAAGGAAGTATGCGAAAAAAGTTTTAACCACATAAGCCTCTGAAGGTTTCGGCAACGAAGGTGAGAAGATACGAACGGAATTAAGAAAGAGTAATGTTAGCTTGCGGAATGGAATGAAAACATTTACCGCAACCGTAAGTCAACAAATACCTGTGGACAAACATTCGCTGATTTCACAAAAAAAGAATTATAGCGTTTGTGATGAAAAAGTTCATGAGTTAAGAAAAGAGTTGCCACTTATTGTGAAATCAAAAGAAAAACAGTATTGAATAAAAAAGTGGATCCAAAAAATTTGAAAAGCATGAATATTGAAAGCAGACCTAGTGGAATAATTTTAAATGGGGGAAAAGTATGAAGTTAGAGTGTCAAATAAAATAAAGGCAAGAATTAAAATATATAAAATGAAGTTTAAGAGCAATGAGAAAGAAATTATCGAAAAGTTAAAGAAACAAAATAAAGTTTTTGAACATACAGAGATGAAGCTAATTGAGTAGTACGAAACAACAATAAATAATAAAAAAAATTCTATAATGCAATTATTGATACAGATGAAGAATCATTTCCAAGAGCCAGTGAAATAGGTAAAATCAACATTGGTTGGGAGCAGTGTAAAGTATTTGATAGGATTAATCTTTTGATATGTTTTAAATGTACTGGGTACAATCCCAAAGCAAGTGAAATGCCTTGGAAATCATAAAAGTACTGAATGCGTAAAATAAATAATAGCCAAATGTATAAATTGTGCAAATATCAACAAAAGGCTAAACCTTGGGCTTGTGAAAGACAATCACAAAGCAAGTGAACGCAGGAATGAGGAAATATAATTGAAATGAATTGGAAATCATAAAAGTACTGAATGCGTAAAAGAAACAATAGCCAAATGTATAAATTGTGCAAATATCAACAAAAGGCTAAACTTTGGGCTTGACGCAGACTACTTAACGTGACAAAACGTGTCAAGTCTACTTAACGAAACTATGAGAGAAGCAGAAAAAAATTGGCTACTAGCAACCAAAGTCAATCAGCGTGTTATGCTTGAACATTCAAGGTGTAGTCAATAATTTTGATGAGCTCGAGACGTTATTAATAGAAAATAAATTTGACATTATAATTGTAACAGAAACACATATTACCGATAACGTACATAACCAAGAAATTGAGTTATCAAACTATAACATATCTAGATGTAACAACATGTCAAGTCGAAAAGGCGGTGTTATAATGTATACAAAACAAGACATGACCGTTAAGAATATTAAAACTTTTGCTAATGGGATGAACTTCTTACTTAACCACGTTACCGTCAATAATTACTCATGCCTAGATGCAGGTGTGTTTAGAATGCCTAGTTTTCTTGAATTAATATGTTGTGATGTATGTGCAATATTTATGGAAGAAATCTGTGGATCAAATGATGATTTAATAATTTTGGGTGACTTTGATGTGGATTAGTTTAAAACAAATGATACGTATAGAAAGTGCGTAGACAAATAATGAAACAAGCAACAAGGTTAACACGAACATCAAGAACGTTGTTTGATTAAGTTATTATCAATAGTAAGCACGTCAAAGCTACCATAGTGAGTGAATTAATGATCAGTGATCACCAATATTCATTGGTAACTGCAAGCAATAAGGAGAGGAATGAACCATCAAATCAGTGTAAATTGATAACGCAGATGTTGTATAAAAAAAACACGTTCTTAAATACATTTAAAAAATAGTAAAATAAAGTGCATCATTGGTAGCATACACGTATGTCGTATGGTAGACCTTTTTTCAGAAGGGATAAAGAAACAGTTTCAGTGTTTTTGAAAAAAAGTGCCTCAAAGATAGCTTAAAAGAATGGTTTAATAATCTTCATATAAAAATAAAAAAAGCAAAAATTATAAAGTACGGTACAGCAACGGTTACAAATACAGAGGAAGATTGGACAGCTTACAGAAATGCTAGGAACAAATATAAATCGGAACTAATGAAATCAAAACGAAAAATTTTAAAAAATAAAATCGAAAATTTTACGGACCAAAAATCTATGTGGAAAAATCTAAAAATATATATTCTTAAAAATCAAAATCAGGTAATATCAAAGACATTCAGTTCGGTAACCAAATTTATAGTGATAAAAAATTAATTGCCAATAAATTTAATAAGTTCTTTATTGAAAGTGGCAATGAAATAACAAACCCTTTTCAACAGGTGCCCTTTACTAGTTATGTAAGCGAATCTATGTAATTTTAGTTTGTAGTTTTAATCTGTTACTGTTAAAGATATCCGCTTAACTCTTAAAAAGATGAATAACATAAAAGACATATATTTCATGTGCACTCGAAGATACCTTGATAACTTTTAAATTATCGGACAATCGTTACAAAAAGTAATCAATCATTCTATTGAAACTAAATTTTTTCCTGACTCTTAGAAAAAGGCAGTCATTACAGCGATTGCAAAAGTAGCTAACACAAGGTTGTGCGAAGAATTTAGACCGGTCAACGCGATGCCCCTCTTTGAAAAACAAACAATTTAATAACCGACATTTATTCGGTATTGAACTGTGTATTTTTTGACTTCAAAAGGGAATTTGAAACGATCGACAGAAATTTTTTATTGGAGAAACTTAAACGCTATGGTGTAAAAAACAAAGGGTTAAGGTTTCTTAATACCTTTCAAATAGAACCCAAATAGTAAAAATAAATTAAATCGAATCGGACTATATTATAGTGCACCAAGGTGTACCGCAAGGAACTATTTTAAGTACCTTACCATATTATTCATTATATATGGTACATAAAAGACTTGCGAATTGTTTTACAAGTTGTAAATTTAGCTAATTTCGCCGATGATGCGGTAATATATGTGACTAATTAAAGTATCGATGAGAATCATTGAGTGCTGCAAAAAAAACTTGGAACGAGTTAATACATGGCCTAAATAAAATAGATTAAAACTTAATATTGACAAAAGGAAGCAGGTGGTGATCAACAACAGGCAAGATTATAATTTAAGAATGTTAATTGATGGTGAGTTGAGCAAATTGACGAGGTTAAGTACTTAGGCGTTATATTTGACAATAAACTTAACTTCTCTAAGCATATAGACTATATTTGTTAAAAGATAGCCAACAAAATTGGTTTCCTAAAAATAATAAGGAATGAAATATCTACCTTATGTGCAATAAATATTTTTAATGTAATTGTAAAACCTCACTTTGAGTATTGTTCATCAACTTTGTTTTTGTGGAATGATAGTTTTATTCAGAGACTGCAATCATTAAAAAATAAGGCTATGATAAGTATTTGATATGTGCAAAAGATATGCGTCAATAAATTTTTTGTTATGTGCTTTAAATTGGCTTTCTGTTAAACAGAGGCTAGTAATGATTGTCGTCATTTTTGTATATAAAATTAAAATGACTAAATGCCTAACTATTTGTTCAATTATGTACAATATATTAGAAATGCCCAGCTATATTATCTTCAAAATAATAATAATTTTAGACTGCCTAACCTAATAACTAGAAACACTCGAATCTCTTTAATTTATAAAGTATTCCAATTATTTAATGAAATGGACGAAGTTGCTAAAAATAATCCTAACATTTTCTCTTTTATAAAAGAGGCTATCAAATTTGCTAGACAAAAAATCACTCCTTATTAACCAATTGTTATTAAATGTTAATTTTTCTTCAAATATGTTGAATGTTATATAGTAATTACAAAAAAGCTAATAAATAAAGGTATCTATCTATCTATCTATCTAATTCATTGTTGTATCATAACACAAAATAAATTAAAATATACTCAAATACCATATATTAAAGTGAATTTGTTTACGTATAAGAAGTTTACGATTAGAATCCTTTCTCGATACTATAATGCAATCTTGCAATACTTATGTATATGTTTTTTACTTACTTATTTTATGGAATAAAATCAGGATATGATTGACAGCACTTTGCAAAAGGTTTGTTTTTTTTTTTTTTTTTAAATTGGCTACAATAAGTTTTATAAGTCTGTTACTTTTTTTTTTGTGCTAATTTTAACTTTTCCTGACAACAATACAATTCTATTGAGTGTATAATTTAAATGTCAGGTGATGGTTGATTAAATACAAATATTTTACGATGTGAATAAATCACTCGTTGGTAACTTTGGAATCTTTTTTTTTGGCTAGTTTTGTGAGAACTCAGCAGGCGTGCTACTGCATTTACTGTGATCAAGCGTATCTTTCCGAAAGGGGCAACATTTTTGGACGGCGACGATGATTTCGTTATACAAGAGATCGAATGACTTCGAAAGCGTTTTGTGGCTGCTCACGATACTTAGGTGGCTCTACCAAAACATTTACTTCATAATAAGTTGGTTCTCCTAGTAGTAGACTTCCTTGGGATGCAGGCTCACAGGTCAGTTTTTTGTCAATTCGCTTCTTTAACATTTTTAACACACAAGTAAGAGGTGTTGTAGGGTCAATGTTTCACCAGGCAGATTGTTTAGGTTTTTGCCATTTGACTATAAATTCAATTGGTGTAACAGGGATAGCTATGGGTCCGTTTTGGTGCCTAGCGTTTGTGTAATGGCATTACCACCATACCCCTTTTTTAACCTAACCTACCATCTCCATCATTTTCCACAGCAGGATTGCGTTACTGTGGCTCACTCAACGTACGCATTTTTTCAAGGGCTGTGTGTACTGTGGAAAAAACCTACGTTGTCATTTTTATTTGCATGGCTTCTTTGTGGAATTGGCGTAAGACTTATCAGCAGATGCCTTCATCAGCCTTTTCACTCGATTTGTAAAGAGGACTTAAAGGAATGGCATGACACATACACACTGCAACATTTGGCATACAGAGGTATACAGTGGCATTTCATCTCAACTGAAATGTTTCCCTATGAAATACTCTGCTTTAATATATGTAGGATTCCATACGTACAAATGTGCATTCGCATGAAATTGTCCCGGATTTTGTCTTTATTTATTTGTTTAAAAATAAATTAAAGCTAAATATAATCTATGAATCGCATCCGTCATAATTCGATATTTTCTTTCAATTCTTACTTAAAATTTGATGAGTTGCTTTCATAAAGATAATTCATTTTATTAAAGGAGGATAAAATGGTTGACGTACGAGTTGATGATGCAACATATGTAACTATAAAGTCCCATTTACAATACCACGAGATGCGATGCGTTGTTCAAAAAAGAGAGCGCATGAACTGTCAAGAATATTTCCGTAACATGTACTTCAATGTGTTTGTTTACAATAAAGCGAGTCTCGCAGCTAGCATCTGAGTTAATTTCGAAAATCTGGAAAACTCGCATCTCGCAATGCGTGACAGCTTATTTGTTTTCATTCGAGCTTGTGATTTGTTTGTGGTGTTTCATTTAATTATTTGTGAAGATGCAAAAACTAAACTCAGAGGAAGTGGAAAATTTAATTGAAGTCATAAAGAAACACAAATATATCTATGAAAAGAAACACAGCTGTATAAAAATAATGAAGTAAAAAAAAGAATTTGGAGTGAAATTGCTGCAAAAACAAAATCGGATGGTAAAATTGTTTTGTTTTGTTTTTTGGTTCTATTGTTGAAGAAATTTTAATTATTTTTTTTTCAGAAAAAGAGTTCAAAACGGCATGGAGATCTTTAAGAGATCAGTATTGCAAATATTTAAAAAGTCGCAAATCAAAAAGTGGTCAGCAGCATGAAGAAAGAAACCCATGTAAGTATAGCCAGCAGCTGCCGTTTTGAACCGCAGCATGGATTTTGTGGCCTATACTATAAGAAGATCAAAATGACTCATATCCTTCGACATTGAAAAGGTCGAGAAGCTCTACTCCTGCTACCCAAAAAAAAGAGAAAAGAAGATGACTTCACGGACTTTTTGGAGAGAGTCAGCAGGAACAACCAAAAAGTGGAACTACAAGTTTTTGAGAGATTGGCTGACACAATTCAAGATTTAAATTTATCTCCACTTGTACTGATGGGAATTCAAAGCAAAATCCACAACTATATCTTAGAGATAATAAAAAATGTGCTAAACTAGTGTTAAATTTTCAATAGGTTTTATTTTCAATTATGCTTTAAATATGTACATAGTTTTTTTTGAAAGCTTAAATCAGTTTTGGACGCATTATGTGCTTGTTTTGTTGTTAAATTCCTTATAGTACAATTATTTTCAAACTTACCTAAAAAATTTGGAGTACAATATGAACTACACTTTTGCAACATAAGATAGTTGTGCAAAATCACAGACGCTTTGATTATTCGGAAAGGTATGGATGTCCTTGCGGAAAACACTACATCGGGCTGATAGGATGCCAAAGGTATTTTCAATTGTAACCCTTGCGCGGGACCATCGCTTGTAAAAATTTGTTTGGTCTCTGTCTATATTGACACCTGCATATGATAAGGAGTTGTTGTTTAAAGTTTATATTTTCGTTTTTTATTAAATATTTACCTTATCTGGAAAATAGCCGCATTAAATTAGGACTCGAGGGAAAAGCAGTTTTGGAGGTGGGATTGGCAATTTTTTTTTGATTCAAAAGCTTACCAAAGGAGCTTTGTGCAAGGATACCACCACCGCTCTGACTACCATAAGCTCCTATGTCCACCATTGAGAAGGTTATAATAATTATTTATATTATAATTATTTATTTAATTATTATTTAAGTATGAATCATGTATTAGTTGTTGTATTACTTACATAAGGGTTAGTGCCAATCTGCATTCAGCAACTATAGGCTTCCTTGCAGAATATTTTTCTAAATTGTCTAAATTGTCTTTCGAATTCGAATGCAATCCTCTTATCGCATCTCGTAGTATTGTAAATGGGATTTAATTATGTGAACACTTGTGGTACTTGTGGGTCTATAACTTAATTCGCCCGGTTTGCTAAGAGATGGCGTAACTTGTATTATTCCATTGTTATTATTCCATTGAAACATGCGTTGGAAAGCTACTGTCATTGTACGTCATTTCAGTATATGTCATTCATTTAAAGCCTAAACAACAATTTTTTTTTTTCACTCAAATATGTCGAACTTTGTCCCTGAAAAAGTGTTTTTGCGGGGAGATCTTCTTTATTACTTTAATATGAAGATAACTGCTGCCGAAAGTCATCATATTTTGGTGGAAGCTTATGGTGAACATGCGCTAGCTGAGCGAACGTGCCAAAAGTGGTTTGCACGATTTAAAAGTGGTGATTTTGGCTTGGAAGACGATGAACGTCCTGGGCAGCCAAAAAAGTTTGAAGATGAAGAACTGGAAGCATTACTCTATGAAGATTGTTCCCAAATACAAGAAGAGCTCGCAGAATCTTTGGGTGTCACTCAAGCAGCCATTTCAAAACGTTTAAAAGCAGCTGGATATATTCAAAAGCAAGGAAATTGGGTTCCACATGAACTCAAGCCGAGAGACGTCGAAAGGCGGTTTTGAATGTCCAAAATGCTGCTGGAACGCCACAAAATGAAGTCATTTTTGCATCGGATTGTTACTGGTGATGAAAAGTGGATCCATTACGACAACCCCAAGCTCAAAAAATCATATGTGAGACCCGGCCAACCAGCCAAATAAACGGCAAAGCCGAATATGCATGGCGCGAAGGTAATACTTTGTATTTGGTGGGATCAGATGGGTGTGCTGTATTATGAGCTGCTAAAACCGGGTGAAACCATCAATGGACAACGCTACCGAACACAACACAAAACGCCCGGAATATGCGACCAGACACGAGGCAATAATTTTCCATCATGACAACGCTCGGACCCACGTTGCTATTCCGGTTAAGAACTATTTGGAAAACAGTGGATGGGAAGTCTTACCCCACCCGCCTTATAACCCAGACCTTGCCCCTTCTGACTACCATTTGTTCCGGTCGATTCAGAACGCCCTCACTGAAATACGGTTCACATTAGAGCGGAATATCAAAAATTGGCTTGATTTATTCTTGGCTGCCAAGCTGGCGTAGTTCTTTTGGGATGGGATCCACAAATTGCCAGAAAGATGGGAAAAGGTCATAGCTTCAGATGGGCAATACTTTGAATAATACTTTTGTACATGTTTTTCTTAAATAAACGTCCAAATTTTGAAAAAAAAACCTATTAAATATACCTATTACATAAACTACATAATAATCATGTTCTATAAGAATTATCTACCTGGCTTTCATTTAAAAATTACAAAAATGTTAGCTCTTTTTTATAAATTGCGTCTTAAACAATTTATCTTTGTGTATACGAATATTTTGGATTTGAATTTATCTTACTTCTATTTATGCTATTTTTCTAGGGTCAACCAATATTCTGTAAATTTGAATAGAAGACAACTTTTTACTATCCTATTTAAATATAATTTATTTATTCATTATTTCTAATATAACTAGAACCAAAACTTGTTTTTAGTTTTTTTAAAGAAATTTATTTAGCTTAATAAATAACTTACAAAAAAAAAACAAAATAAATAGAAACAAAAAAAAAAAAAAAACATCAAAAACATCACAAATTCGCAGTATAATTCTCCTTAACATAAATAGAAACAACAAAAATCAATTAAACAAATAAATGATGGAGAACAACTTTTACTTAAATCAAAGTAATGGGGATATTTTTTGCCTGAAAATCCAGTACACTACCTCACGAAATATAAATAATTATAGTTTTGCAGTAAATTCTCGGGCTCTCGACCAATCATAATAAGGGGTGATTCATCGTGGGGTTTGATTTTCAATAGACTTTTTTGACAGATCACGCGTGATCCCATCAAACTGCTTTGTCATTTTTGTTCAGTATCGTTTGGCAAGTCATCATCGAAAGACTCACACCACAACAGCATCTACAAATTGTTCAGCTGTATTACAAAAATCAGCGTTCTGTGAGAAATGTTTTTCGTGCGATTCGAGGAACTTACGGTGCGCATAATCGAACTACAAAAATTACTATTGCCAATACCATTTGCAAATTTGAGTCTCAGTTTACATAAGTGGATAATACTCGACCGGTTAGACCACATCCAGCATGTAGTGAAGAGACTAAGCAGCTCTAGCTGAGAGTGTTCGCGAAGACCATGACCGAATCGATTCGTCGTCGTTCTCAGCAGCTTGGCTTGGCGTGTTCGAGAACTTGGCGTATGGTATTTTACGTAAGGATCTCGGCCTAAAAGCGTACAAAATTCAACTTGTCCAAGAATTGAAGCCAGGCGACTTAAATTCGCGTCATATTTTCAGTGAATGGGCTCTGGAAAAATTCAATGAAAATCCGGTGTTTTATTGTGAAATTTTGTTCAGAGCTGAAGCCCATTTCTGGCTCAATAGATACGATAATAAACAAAATTGCCGTATTTGGGCTGATGAGCAACCCGAAGAGTACCAAGGGCTACCATTACATCCATTTAAAACAACGGTATGATGTGGTTCATTATTCCATATTTTTTCAAAAATAGGGCAAATCAGAATGTTAACGTCAATGGTAACCGTTATCGCGCCATGTTAACGGACTATGTGCTTCCTGAAATTCAAGCACATGTTCTCGGTAAGTTCTGGTTTCAACAGGACGGCGTTACGAGCCGCTACGAGGAATCATTTTGGTGAGCACTTAATTTCACTTTTTGCTACGGTAAATTGGCCGCCCAGATCTTGCGATATCAAACCTTTGGACTATTTTCTCTTAGAATATGTAAAGTCTCAGGTCTTCAGGAATAAGCCAGCTACGACTGATGCTTTGGAAGCCAACATTATTCGTGTTATCCTCGAGATACCAGTCGCTATGCTCGAACTAGTCGCCCAAAATTGGAACTTTGGAATGAACCGCCTCAGACGTAGTCGTGGCCATGATATCATTTTCAAAAAGTAAATGTCATGAATTGTTCTTTTAATCAGTAATAAAAATTTAAATTTTAAGTTAACTTTCAAATTTATGTGTTTTATTTTACATTATAAATCAAACCTCATGTTGAATCACCTAGTTTAACAGTAGTTTTAGTTTAAACATCTCAAAACGGTGATGATATTATTTCCAACATAAAATCTCCAAAATAGCAACAGGATTTGGAAGATACATACCATCGATGATCTAACAAATTGTAGATGACAAGCATTTCAGATAATGGAAAATCAAAACCGGCCCTACTGGTGATACCTGTAAATTGTCATCAATGACAATTTCTCTCCCATTTGTTATAAAACCCGCCCATTTTACTCAAAAAACATCATCCACATTACACACACGCGTGCAAATCGCTCTCATTCTAGCAACTTTACTTGTAAATTCCTCTTATTCTAGCAAATTCTTGCAGGTATAGAAATGTTTAAAGTGTTGGTAATTAACTTACAGTGTGTCTGTGGCAAAGTTAAGCGTTTGCAAAAGGATTATTAAAGTTTGGCATCTATGTTAGTTCATCAATGGTCTATACAAGACGATAACCAGCATTAATGATGTCTACTGTTATCTACATTTGGATAGAATGTGTTGTTTAAATTTAACGTTGAATGATGAAGTTGTTTGGAAGGAACAGTTTAGAGGAGGGAGCAATATGATATTCGTTTAAATGCGATTTCCATGGTTGAATAACGGACGAATCATCCATTAAAGAATGGAGATAGAGTAGTGATAAAAAGGTTAAGTTAGAGATAAAATGAAGTAAAAGAGATTGAGAAAAGCGGTTGAATTCTAAATTGTTATTGTATTGAATAAAGTGATTGCATTGAAAGGAATAAGTTCTATCATTTGAACCCACACATACATTTCACAATATTTTATTTGAATATATTGGAAACTTTAATCGGTGAACCTTTGGCGTGCAAGCAGAAGCAGGTTTTTAAGGTTTTTAAGCGATTTTAAAGAAGCCTTGTGTTGGGCTATTTGGCCTCTTATTAAAGATGGCATCATTAGAATTAATGCCTGTGTGGTGACAATTGGGATATCGTTGAAATCGTGATTATGGGTATATAAATAAATAAGAATAAATGTATTTTGAAAATCCATAGTCTTGATTTCGTTAGCTTTTTTCTTTTGCAAAAATATGTTATTAACTATTTCTTTTTAAAACTAAAGAAAAAATAATATTGATAAACAAAAGCAAATATGTGGCCTTTTCTGATCAACCATATAACTTTAAAGATATGTCAAAACGACCACAATCAGATTCATTTTTATTCACCATTAGTCGAATAAAATTTGTATTTTAACTGCTGAACAGCAATTTTATACATTTCGAGCAAAGTAAACCTTCTTTTTCGAGAGGAGTATAATTTTGGGAAAATGGGGTCACTTACCAGTTCTTATTCATTAAGTCCAGACTCGTTATAATTTTGCTCTGCGATAATTTATTAATATATGATTTTCCATTTGAAAATTTTTTACTTAACTTACTCTTGTTTCTGGGTTTGACACTTTTACAACAACTTTACTTACCTCACCACCCAAACATTTGTGCGGTAATTTTTCAGTGTCACCAAAACACAGTGAATTTAGGTAGTTTGGTTTATTTTTTTAAAATGATGTTTAAAAGTCATAAGTTATGTATTATCATATATATTTATTACAAAAATGTATTTTATAAGTAAGTATTACAACGTTTTATAAATTAGATAAAATATTGAATAAAATAAAATAGATAAAAGTGAAATTTAAAAGGAAAGCAGAAAAAGCTAAGAGACAGAGAAAAGATAGAAATTAAAAGGAGGTAGATAAGAGTATAGATGAGAGTATTTATATTCCATGAGTAAATTTTGCGCATAATATTTAAAAGCTTCTCTAGTAAAAGTAGTTGTGTTATTTGTTCACTATGTAAAGGAAGTTCATTCCAAAGATAAATCGCATGTATATGGTATAAAATTGTGGGCTTATAATTAAATACTTATTTCTGGCAAAATTGCAATTATTGTCAAATTTCTTCTTTTGCCGACGGAAGTTGCGTTTTTGTGAATTTCGCAACTTAAGCATTTTTCGACGCCGATTTGAACTTGCACGTTCTTTGAAGAGATGGTCCATGTTGCTTCGCAACATCCTGCCTAGCCCAGATAGAAATCTCTGGAATTGGAACTCATGATTAGGGCTACAGGTTGAACCGCTTCTTCTGAATAGAGATGCTCGACGTGTGTACATGATAATAAGAAGGTATGTTCGCTGAATAGTGTGTGGCAAAGATACATGGATTTTTAAAGTAAATATTTATAATATTTAAATATTTCTTAATTCATTTAAGTTTGATAAATGTTGAAAAAGTATTGTAAATTCATTAATGTTTGTGTGTTCTAAAAATGATATTTAATCATTAACCATTGGCAAAGGACAAAGTTTGGCTATAGGACGCTTGAGTGTAGTAGTTGATGTTTTAATAGTAACGACACGAATTCTTCCATCAGGTCTTGGATGCGTTGCTTCTATTCGCCAAAGTGTCGGATGCGTCTGTTTATTCGGCAAGAGAACCAAGAAACCCACTTTAATCTGCAGATTTGATGTAAGCCATTTTGGCTGCTGTTGAAGTCGAACAAGGTATTGGATTTCCTGCATAAGATGCCAACGATCCATGTGATTTGTCGAGATATTTGCTAGGTCCTTTTCTGGTGGTGTATGTAAGGAGGTGCCTATGAGAAAGTGTGCTATTGTCAGGAAAGAGAAATCCTCAGGATCTTCGCTTAATAGGCAGAGGAGTCAAGAATTGAGACAAGCCTCGACTTGTGTTAAGACCGTTGCGTATTCCTCAAACGTAAGGCTGTAGTGATCGATGGACTTCACATCTGCTTCCCACAGCCTGTAAAGTGCGGGCAGCCGGAAGGTTGAAATACCAAGAGGTGTCATTTCATTGCAGTTGCTTAACTATTTCCTTAGGCCATTGCTTCTACGTTTGTAACCTTTTCGTGTCGAGGTCCCTTGCTGCTCCTTGGAAGTTGGTTCCACAATTGCTGTGAATATTCCACGGCGCACAGTGAAACGTTTGAATGCTGCTAGAAAAGCTGAAGTGCTGTAATCGCTCACAAGCTGTAAGTGAACCGCTTTTGTGGAGAAACGAATAAAGATTGTGATGTATATGGTGAATTTAAAGCAACGACATTTCAATGTATTGAGTTGTACAAGGCCTTCATAATCCACTTTACACGTTTCAATGGACGAGCCTGATTGATTCTCGGCGCGGGCAAATCACCCATTATTTGTTGCATAACCGTTGCTTTAAATCTGAGTTATTTAATGCATTTGTGGATGCAATGTAGTGTTTTGACATGAGTATCATGAACTTATGAGGATAGTGAGGATATTTTGTGATTGCGAAATAATTGGATTGCTTTGTGCATATTGAAGATAGCATTGTCTAGTCGGCATCCAACTCGTAATATACCTATTTGATCAATCAATGACGAAAGCCTTGCCAATTTGCTTCCTTTTTGTACGTTTCTACTGCTGCATAGAAATATTCAAAATATCGTTCGTTTCTTCTGAACGATGGTAATCAATCGTGATCGAGCGGTCCGGACAAACGTTTGGAGGTTTTTCGAGCATTGTTGAGGAAGCAAAGCAGTACGCTGTAGATCGAAAAAAAAGCGTTATAAAGTAAAGTACCTAGCAAAAAGTTCGTTGTGTGAAAACGCGGTAAAATGAGAGCAGAGCTAAAAAATAGTTTTTATGGGGAACCCAGATGCAGTAAGCTCATTTCTTACCTTTGCGACCTTTGGGTCTTCATTTCTAGGTTAGTTGTTTGACTTGTATATGGTGCATGCTGTTTGTTGTCGTTGCAAAAAATCAGGACCATGCCACCATTTTTGGCTGTTTAGAAACTCTTTTACAGAAAGGCCCCGTGATGCCATGTCTTCTGGATTGTCCTTAGAGGGAATATGGCTCCAGTAGTTGGGACCTTTGAGCTCTGGGTTTCTGCAACTCGGCTTGCGACAAATGTGGTGCGTATGTATGGTGCCGACTTAATCCATGCTATTGTGATTTTCGAATCACAGCACGCAAAAAATTCGGCGTTTTGGAGATCCATAGTTTTTATGGTGTAGCACTGATATTGATGGCTCTTAAATACTCCACTGCAGCGCATGCCTTTTCGGAAGCATCACATAATCCTTAGATTTCCAGTTAAGAGTCAATTGTTGTGTAGGGTTTTCTAATAACGATGCGCCAAGATGATGAATTTCATCGTAAATTCATCTTCAGTGACGAAGCTCATTTTTGGCTCAATGGGCTGGTCAATAAACAAAATATGCGTTATTGGTCGGGTGAAAACCCACATGTGCTTCATGAATCACCACTTCATGCACATGCATGCCGGCGGCGTTACTTTGCCATATTTTTTCGTCGACGATAACGATCGTCACGTTACTGTGAATGGTAAGCGTTATCGCGCCATGATCACCGATTATTTTTGGCCCGAAATAGAATATATGGACTTGGACGACAAGTGGTTTCAACAGGATGCTGCCACAAGCCACACAGCACACGCTACAATCGATTTTTTGAAGAGTAAGTATGGTGAGCGTGTTATCTCAAGACATGGGCCAGTCGATTGGCCGCCTCGTCCGTGCGATTTAACGCCGCTTGACTATTTTCTGAGGGGCTACGTTAAGTCATTGGGTTATGCTAACATGCCGACGACGTTGGAAGAGCTCAGAGCCAAAATGTGTGGCCGAGTCGTTGAAAATTGGGTCCAACGAATTGACCGCTGCAAACGTGCCCGCGGTGGCCATATGAACGAAGTCGAGTTCCATTCATAAATGTTTTGATTGTACCTTAAGCCAATAATAAAGTTTTCGAAATACCTCAAATCGTTTGCCTTTTATTTAAAAAAAAGTTTTTCAAGTCGTTATAAGAAAACCCTATGTAATGAATCCGGCTCGAAGGACCATTATGTAGCAAAATACAAAAAAAAAAAAAAAACTGCGCTTTCTTTTCAGCTGATATTTTTTGATTATTTTTAGTTTTAAGGTGAAATTAACAAAAAGAAACTCAGAGAATGCACTATCCTTAAACGGTATGACATAAAAAACAAAACTCTTCGAAACTTATTCAAACGATCACTCTATTAGCACTGTCCAAGTGGGTGAGAAAATTGGGAATTACCAACGTTTGTTTCCTTTGCCCAAATGAAACATTCCTTCAAGCAGATGTTTCCGGTTGTTTTCAATTATTTGGTCATTGAACTTAGACTACCGGCTCTTCCAATTGAAAATACAGCTGACTCTTGCTTCCCTCTTTTGCACTAATCTTCCTCCAATACATTCGTATCGATTTCCATTGCGTTACATGCAGATAAGTACGTGAAGCCAATTACCAAGAACATAGCATTTTTGATGAATGCAATTTTGCTATGTTGTTTCCCACACAATTTGCTGCTGATTTTTCTTCAACCTCAATTTTACTCTAGAGTATGGGCTTTTAGAGCTTGCAATTATTGTCAAATTTTTCCTTTTGCTGACAGAAGTTGCGCTGTTTTGAATTTCGCAACTCGGGCATTTTTCGACGCTAATTTGAACTTGCACGTTTCATTGGGAAGATGGCCCATGTTGCTTCGCAACACGTGTTGTAAACTGTTTGTGTGGGTACAAACGATAGAACTTATTCCTTTTCAATACAATCGCTTTATTCAATACAACTATAATTCATAATTTAATCTTTTATCTCAACCATTTTACTTTTCTTTTCTTTTACTTAAATCTCTTAATCACTGTCTTCCATTACACTTCAAATTCAACTGATAAACTCTTCTTGCATACCTTGGGGATGCTGATATTTATACTCCAATTACATTTCGCTGGAAAATTCGAAATACTCCATTCAGAAAGGTTTGATGCTTCTGCTATCGAAATCTTCAGCTTTGAAACATGGATGACGCCGCTCACATTCAAATGGATATTACACTGCTCCCTCCTGTTGTTGAAATGACAAACTCTCTAAACATGGACCACCTTCAATTTTCCTCGATCCGTACGCTGAATACGGTAGACAACGTCATTAATGCGGGTTACCACCTTTTATGGTCTTTTCAATCCTATTGATATTTTGGTGATTTTCCTTTCTTACACAGATTTTATTCTTATACAGCCTCACCAGACCTCCTTCGTTGAAGCTGGCAGATTTCACTTTGATGTCGTACCTTGTCTTCATGCGGTTGCTCGTTAGTTTCATCTTTTCTGCGGTGTTTTCATGCAATTTACGAATCTTGCTGCGCAAGTCGTCCACGTAGTAGTTCACCTTCTTGGGCTCCGTAGTTGGGGATACGAATTTTATTTCACTTGGCAACCGAACTGCTTAGATGGTGTGTGTCCTGTTGAACTAAAGACCGGATTTCGGTAGGCCATTAAGAAGAGGGGTATGTGTCGATCCCAGTCTCGCTGGCAATCGCTGATGACCTTAGAGAGATTCTCATTTAAGGTCCTATTGAATCGCTCGCTAATTCCATCAGATTGAGGGTATATTGGCGTTGTCCTTGTCTTCCTTATTCCCAGATATTGGCACACTTCCTGGAAGAATTTTGATTCAATGTTTCGCCCTTGATCGGAGTGTAGCTCCATTGGGACCCCGAATCTGCTCACCCAGTTGGTAACTGTCTCTTCTGCTAAGGTCTTAGCCTCTTGATTTGGAATAGAGAACACTTCTGGCCACATACTGAAGTAATCCATGACAACAAGGGTGCATCGGTTGCCAATGAAAGTTTCGGGAAATGGCCCAGCGATATCGATGCCTATTCGTTCGAATGGTGCCCCGACATTGTATTGTTGCATTCGTCCCTGTGACTTTACTTTTGCGCCCTTGGTAGCCGCAAACCGTATGCACTTTTGCACCAATTCTCGACATCATGTTTAGCGCTTAGCCAATAGAAACGTTCCCTTATCTTTTCCAACGTCTTTTTTATTCCCAAATGGCCTTCTGAGATTCCGTCATGCATTTCATGAAGTACGGCGGCACGATTAGCTGCAAACTAGATGTTGTTCCATCTTCACTTTCTTTTCAGCAAACCATCTTGCACACAAAGCGAGTACCACTGTGCTCAATATGCCTTTAGAGTTTGGCTCCAGTCAGATATCTCCTACCAGCTTGGTCTTTCTTTATGTTCCTTCCAGACCAATATTGATTCGATGACATTATATGCCTGTTGGGAGGAACGGATTTGATCTGCACTCCAACCCTCTATTGGCTCCGTCTTGATCATGTGGATAGTGGTTTTCTTCTTTCGCTTCTTTACTGTTGTAGTGTTCACATTTAACTCTGCACTGTCGACGAAAAAGAGCAGCAGCATTTGAGATCGCCAACTGCTCGAACCATCTCGCAAGATTCTTAAGTTAAAGTAACCATTTCAGAGCTGCGTAGTCTGTCCGAAGCATGAACTTTTGTCCATAGAGGTACTTATGGAAACGTTTCGTAGCTAGAATTAAAACCAGCGGCTCGCGCCGAGTTACGAAGTAGTTCTGTTCAGGTCTAGAAAATACCTTGCTGTAATATGCGACCACTTTCCCTTGACCATCATGAACTTGGAAGATCACAGCTCGATATCAATATTGCTATCGTCTGCGTCCACGACGAACATTTTTTCGGGTGGGGGGTAACCCAAGATGAGGGCATTGCAAAACTGCCGCTTGAGGTTTTCAAATGTTTTCTCATCCTCTCCAGACCACCTGAACTGCCGGCCTTTCTCGGGAAATTGGTGCAGGCTATTCGCAATAAGATCAAAATCCTATACGAACCTCCTGTAGTGAATGAAAAGTCCCAAGAAGCTTCTCAGTTGATGTTTATCTTTTGGGGGCAGGCCAACTTTACAACTTTAAAGGCAAACCATTTGAGATATTTCAAAAACTTTATTATTGGTTTAAAGTACATTTATGAATGGAACTCGACTTCGTTCATATGGCCACTGCGGCCAACGTTCAACGTTGGCTCTGAGCTCTTCCAACGTCGTCGGCGTGTTGGCATAAACCAATGACGTAGCTCCACAGAAAAAAGTCAAGACTGGCCCATGTCTTGAGATAACCTCACCATACTTACTTTTCAATAAATCGATTGTGGCGTGTGCTGTGTGGCTTGTGGCATCATTCTGTTGAAACCACATGTCGTTAAAGTCCATATCTTCCAATTCGGGCCAAAAATAATCGGTGATCATGGCGCGATGACGTTGACCATTCACAGTAACGTAACGATCGTTATCGTTGACGAAAAAATATGGCTCAATAACGCCGCCGGCATGCCAACCGCACCACGGGTCGTCCAAAAATCATCACTTTAAGCTGCCAGAGACCGCTTCCTGTAGCGAAGGCAGTTTTCTCAAGGTCCGTATGAGTTATCTCTACCTGCCGGTAGCCGCTCTTCAAGTCAAAAGCTGAAAACTGTTCCAGAAAGTGTATCCAAAGTGTCGTCGATACTTGGAAGTGGGTAGCTGTCCTTTATAGTGACATAGTTGAAATGTCGGTAGTCTATACAAAACCTTGTGCTGTCGTATTTCTTCTATACGAGGACCACGGAAGAAGACCACGGTCTCTGCGATTCTTCAATCAATTCCTCAACTTTCATATTAGACACAATTTCGGCAACTGCTGTTTACTTATCAGCGTACTCACCGATTAGTTTTTCTGCCAAGATTCGCTGCTCTTGATCCAGATTACAGAGGCTGAGAATTTTGCTCTTAATTTTTGTGCTCTGAACTGTTGCGACCGGTGTTGTACGATTTGTTTCCGCTGTGGTTGATATAGGTACACGTTTTCCCACTACCTCCCCCTTTTTCACCTTTACACTGAATGCCTTTGGGTTTAGAATTCTTACAGGGACTACGATGTTCTTAGTTAGCTAAAGTCTTTCCCACCATTAAGTTTTTCCTATTTTGTAGCTCCATAAAATACAATAGGATCATTGGCTATCAGGACCAGCTTCCATTTTTTGCTTCCGACGAATTTTCTAGAATCTGATTTCTGCAGACAACGACTCATAAGATCAAAGTATTGGCGTTTCCGTATAGCATTAGTATTTCTCACGTAAAAATGTGAGCGAAGGCTTTTCCGGCCAGGTGGACTTTTATATGGATTTCACCATATATCTTAGCCGTTTTTCCGGTAGCTCTTCTCAAGCTATAGCTGCTGGTGCTATGCAGTCAGGATTTCTGCACCAGATCTCTTCTGAGGATTTAGGCCGTGGCACCGATGTATATAGTTGTCATCCATTTTTCTTTTCACTGACTATTTCCACTAGAAGGCTATTATTGTCTCATTTTGCTAGCGAGACGTAGTCGTGGTCCTGGGGCCGCCGACTCCCAAATACTGGTGCTTAAGCATTTCCCGAGTGATGACTTCGGGAAGGTGAACCAGCTTTTTGATAGCCTTTTCTGTCGGTTTCTTCGTTTATTTGATTATTACTACAGTTAGGACGGCCTTTTTGATTCACCGGTTCTTTACAATGCCTTTGAAAACATGTTACTTTATTGCAGTTCCAGCAGCGTATTCTACGTCTATTCCGTGTAGTATCTCGTTCCTAGCCACTAAGTCTTGCGCAGAAGCATTCAGCAGATACTACTTCTCTGACGAAATGTTTTCCTTTGGAAGGCTGATTGGCTGCTTCCTTCGCCAGGGCGAAAAAAAATACTCCAGGAAGGGTTCTTTTACCAGCTGCATTCGACTTTTCAATTAGACCTTGTATACCTTCTGCATGTGGCTATAGCCAAACCGTTTTTCGATCGCCTTCACTAAAGCAACATAGGTTTTATGCTTTTCGATGTCTATTGTTTGCAACAATTTTGATACAGGACCGTGCAATGCCATTGTTAGTGCTAAGCACTTCTCTTCATTGCCGCACTCGTTCGCACAGGCAGACATTTCAAACTGCTTCTTATCAGGAGGCCATGGAGTCTGGCCATCGAAGGAGAGATGACCCTTTCACCGTGGACCGCTCAAAGAACATTCTCGGATCTCTTTTTGACACTCGGTAAAATAATTTCAGCGCCTCTTGGTGGAATTTTTTTACCCACATCCCTAGACTGATTTCTGACAGCTTGTTTTTGGCAGCAAATTCATATGCAAAAATTAATTTCAGTGTGGAACAAAATTAAAATAGTTAAAGAATTTTTTTGGCCTGAAAAGTATAAAGTTAAAATGTCGAGAAAATATACGTGAGTTTCGAAATAAATGCTTCTGAAGTGTTAAGATTGGTTCGTTTAAATAGAATCGTACTTTAAAAAATGTAAACAAAGCACTTGTGAAACACGAAGAAATTGTTGCGTTGTCAAAATCACATCAGTAGATGTCAAAATCAGCTTTGGCTGTCATTTTAATTTGTTTGCGATTGAGTGTGCAGTGTGAGTAAAAAAAAAGTTATGGAAAGTGCAATATTGGAAATAAGAGGGAACAATGGGCAATCTGTGCTGATTAGAATTTAGAAAAAAGTAAGTATAAATTTAATGGATTTAACATATTTTACACAGATTTTTTCTTTTTTTTTTGTTAGGTGAAGAATTTCGCCAGGAGATACTTAACCAGTCGTTTGGAGCCGAATCAACCACCAGCCAGGATTTTGTGGAAACTGCGGCAAATTCTGCATGTGCAGAAGAAGAACAAAACGCAATTTGGCTGGAGAAGGACTTTTTATAAAGGTTGAGGGTTGAGGGGAAGTGGAATAATCTTGAATGTGGGTTCAAAACTAAAATAAATAACAATGCCAAAACAGCAACAGGGCTACGTATGCGTATGAAAAGTATGTGAGTTAAGTAAGTTAAGTAAGTAAGTGAGTATATAACATTAAGTATAGTATAGTAAGTATATAACATTAAATAATACAAAACATTCAAGACTCCTCCATTCCTTTTTAATAAGAAATACCAGCCAGTGAAAGTGATACTCTGCTAGATAGTATAAAACATACATCTTCAATGAACGTAGTGCCACCAAGAAAACGAATGAAAACCGCACTGCGGCATGGAAATAATTTTAGTCTTTTTTATTTAGTTTTTCTTATCTCCGCAATTAAAATACGAAAACACTTCTTCACACAGCCTATTTCGAAGGCTAAAGCCTTGCTGCTGGTCAGCAACTGTATTGAAATTGTGACTTTGTTCAATGTTTTGTCAAATTCAAATGGCACCTCATCATCGTTACATAAATTATGCAGCACAACACAAGTTTTAATAAAATAACAGAGTTTCTTTACTCCTCTCAGCTTGCAATAATATAGCTGTCGATAGCGCTGTTTAAGAACACCAAAGGAGTGTTCTACGGTTATGACGATCTTACCGGAACTTAACTTCCGGCTAAAGAACTTCTGCCTTGAAGTTAAGTTGCCATGATCCCGGATATCCAACGAAAATATCTGTAAACTTCCTTTTCTCTTGCATATTGCTTGAAGAGATAGACTTGTAATGCCCTTTCTATCAATGTAGTCGTCTTTTCCATGCCTAGGGGGATCAATCTAGATTTTTGTAACATCTATGATCCTTGCAAAAGTAACAAAAGAGGTAGGTTACTACATCGTTTGTCAAATATTATATGCAATTAATTTAGTACTTATAACACCATCAATTCCAGTTTTGTTTCCCATATACGAGCTGGTTTCCATTTTCTCATCTTCAGTAGGCCATCGGATGACCGAATGGCAAAGATGGCTGATGAAATGCAGTACTCTACTGATAATACTGCATACAGTTTCCAAGGCGAGGTTAAATCTATCGGCAATATCCTATATATCCTATATAGCAAGCCTTATGCCCAGTAAACCAAAGAAAGAGCGCTATATGCATCTTTTTTGCGGGCCTTTATCTGGCGTAAATATCCGACGTTGCAAATGTGTCTATTAACCGTTTATAGAGGGTGCTAGTTATGTGGACATGTATAACAAATGCTTTTTCATTGAAGGAAGGATCTATTTCTTTCAAGAAATTTGCGATACAGTTCCATGAATCTTTCCCGACAGAAAAAGAAATAATGCTCACTAAAGTCTTCATATCTCTGGAATCTGTTGTCCATTACTCGACAAACTGATATCACTGCCATTATCACTGTCCACCAATTCTTTTAATATGTTTTTATTTATTCACTTTGAGAATCTTTTCAACTTTTCAACAACGTCACAAGAAATGACAAATGCAGCTAACATATGGGCTGAACTATTCTGTTCTTACTTTGATTTGGCATTTTTCGCAAGTCTGTGATTTTCTGTTCTAGTTTTTCCTCACTGAACAAAGTGTATATGTATATAATACTAGCAGGATATTTCAAAAAGACTTTCGACTAGATGTGAAAAAAATACTGAGAGCTGGTTGCAATTACTCTCTTGTACTTGATCCTGCTTCAATAACAACTTAAGAACCAAGCCAATTTCCACCAACTTTTCACTTTCACTTAAATATTCCCTTTGAAATATTCTGCTATAATATTAATAGGATTCCATCTATAAAAGTTGCATTTAACTATCTTTGTTGACTTAAATAAACACTTTATATTATTCACTATTTTTTTTCTCAAAATATGCCAATTGATCTCCCCAAAAAATGTTCAACAAATTTTCTGTAACACATTGTATATGTATTTTGTAAAATGATTGTTTGGGTATATATGATAGAACTCATTACTTTCAATACAATCGCTTTATTCAATACAGTTACAATTCACAATTCAATCGATAATCTCAACCCTTTTACTTTTCTTTGCTTCTTACTAAACATACTTGTTTACTATATGTAATTCACTCTTAAAATTTGATTTTAGAACGCCGATTATGGAACCCGGCGGATTGATTGCGGCGCGTCTTCCCTTCTGCAGCTTAATGCTATCATAGGAAATGACGGATGCAGAGCATTATCAGTCAGTCGAACCTCATACCAATGTCAATATCACCTGTGTTCTGTCAATGTAAAATTTTAATATCTAAATTTTTTCAAAATAAAGTTGTTTAAAGTGTTAAATAAATATTGCTATGGACACAATTGGGGTTTTTTATTTAAGAAAAAAATGATTCCTAACATATTCGTTAGAAAATAAGAAGTATTGAGACTGATGTTTTCTCTGTGCCGAAAGCTCAGTAAGTTAACCAAACTTTGTTTCGTTATTAACATTAATTAAAAAAAAAAAAACATTTAAATACGTGCTTGACGTGTTTTCGGTGTTTTCGCGCTGCTAGACAGCTTCATTATTCTCCGAAAAAAACTGTACAGATAATTAATATTAGCGCTGCACTACACAATATACGGATTCACTACAATGTGCATGACGAAGAGTTGAACATCCAGGAAGAAACTAATGAAGTAGAAGATAATATTAGAGAATCTATACATTTCTATTTATCCGAAGCATATCGAGTACAAGAAGAACTGGTACAAGGTTTCTTATAAAAAAAATCAGTACTTTTGAGTATTTGGTACTTTTACTCTTGCTTGGAGTCAAAAATACAGTACCTTTTTATATTATTCACATACAAAAGCCATCTTGGCAAAAAGATAAAGTAAAATAAAAATATTACAAATCAGCCTTCATGGAAAAAAGTTTATATAAATAAAAATAAATTAACATAAATTAGCCTTCTGGGCAAATATAGGGTTTTCCAATAGGGACTTGACAGCCTTGAATTTAATTTGTGGATGCACTCTTTCACTAATCATCAAACTGTCACTGTCAATTTATTCAGTAAACTCAACATTTTTATCATGGTAAAGTACACTAACGGGCAACGTCTGCAAATTATAAAAATTTTCTACAGAATTTCGGAGTCGCAAAATCATCTTCAGTGACGAAGCTTATTTTTGGCTAAATGGGCTCGTCAATAAGCAAAATATGCGTTATTGGTCGGGTGAAAACCCACATGTGCTTCATGAATTACCACTTCATTCACAAAAAATAACTGTTTGGTGCGGTTTGCATTCCAGCGGTGCTATTGGGCCATATTTTTTCGTCGACGATAACGATCGTCACGTTACTGTGAATGGTCAGCATTATCGCGCCATGATCACCGATTATTTTTAGTCCGAATTGGAAGATATGGACTTGGACGACATGTGGTTTTAACAGGATGGTGACACAAGCCAAACAGCACACGCTACAATCTATTTATTGAAGAGTAAGTATGGAGAGCGTGTTATCTCCAGACATGGGCCAGTCGATTGGCCGCCTCGTTCGTGCGATTTAACGCCGCTTGACTATTTTCTGTGGGGCAACGTCAAGTCATTGGTTTATGCCAACAGGCCAACGACGTTGGAAGAGCTCAGAGCCAGCGGCCGTTTCGGCCGAAATGTGTGGCCGAGTCGTTGAAAATTGGGTCCAACGAATCGACCGCTGCAAACGTGCCCGCGGTGGCGATATGAACGAAGTCGAGCTCCATTCATAAATGTTTTGATTGTACTTCAAGCCAATAATAAAGTTTTTGAAATATCTCAAATGGTTTGCCTTTTATTTAAAAAAAAGTTATCAAGTCGTTATTTGAAAACCCTATATATTAATTTCGAAATCATCAAACAAATAATTTTATTATTGTAATTCGAATCTGAAGAACAATTTTAATCACATCAATGATCACATCAATGTCAATGATTTAGTCAAACATCTTTTTTTTTTATAATCCCTCGCGCGCACCAGAAGGATATGAATACCCTTTAGTGTAGTAGTTTGAAACTCAGGTGTATTAAGTTTCGATATTTTTTACCGAGGTGGTTGTCAAACTGGACGGGACGAGCAAGTGCATCCCCAGCCAGTGGGTCTTAGTACGTGCTAGTTAGTAGTTCGTTACATTTTAGCCCAGCCAGCAACAACGCCAATATCAGTGTTATGCCTTCATGTCAGAGTTGACGCCGACGGGATTTTCATAGAACTACATACAAATTCTATGAAAAGACTTTTTCAAAGAATTGCCTTGCACGGGATTCTAACCCGTGACCCTCTGCTTGAAGAGTCTATGCATATACCACTACACCGCGGCCACCCCACGGCTATACCAAAAAGTGCTTGTGAAAAGTGCTTCCAGGATTGGAAAACGCGTTGGCACAAGTGGATTATATTTGAGGTGAACTACTTGTAGGAGACAACATTAATGATAAATAAGTAATTTTTTTCTATAAATATAAAGTCACCATGATCAAAAGGTAATTTGAACACACCTCGTATACCATATGTTTTATGCACTTGCACTTTTTATTGTCTAAAATGTTTATTGTGAAATAAATGAACGAAATGTTGGGATGTGTAGCGTTGTGTACTTTGTTAGATACGTGTAGGGTAAAAAGAATATGGATCGAAAAACGCGGTTTAAAGAAAACACATCTTTTCGGCTTGGTGTAACGGCAAAGAGAGTTAATTTATTCTTTCGGAAATTGCATCTATTTTTAACTTTAAAGTGTCATACAACACATAAGCTTAACACACGTTACGTTTATTTGTTTACATTTAGATTATGTTGTTATATTTGAAATTTTTTTTCCGAACAGTGTTATTACTTGTATGCTTTTGTTATTGTTTGTTGTTTTTTTTTATTTATGTGTTTCCTTGGTTGCATGCTTATGTGTTCCCTCATTGAAGACAGTCTTAATACTTGACTGTCCTTCTACATACCTCTGCTGTCCCTTCGGTGCTCCATCGGTGAAGTGCTGGCTAAAAAGAGGGCGGCGTCGCAGCATGTCAGCGATGCAGAACTATTGAAAGGTGTCATAACAAATGACGAAAGATAGGTGTTTGGCTATGACGTCGAAACTAAGGTTCTATTGTCCCAGTGGATCAATTCTGGATCGCCAAAACCGAAAAAAACTAAAATCGCCACCGGCAAGTAAACACACGTAACCTTCTTCGTATATTTTATTTATACAAATCGTTCAAAGTTCGAAATAAAAATGGATGATTTAAAAAGTGTAATTTTTTTTTTCTTTCGTCGTGCAATATACAATATAATATCTGTAATTCTCTACTTTGATGAACCCAAATTTAACATCAAAGAATGAGATGGAAGAGTGTTAGTTAGAAGACCTCAGAGGAAACGCTTAGACCTAAACGATTGTAATGTTATGGTGTGGGATTGTTTTTTCGGTACAGGAAATCACCCCACTTCTTCAAATATCGGTTATTTTATATGCCTGCATGATCCCAAAACGAAAGCGATCAAACACAACTCTAATTTAGCTGCTGAGTGGTTAAATGAGGCATGATTTTCTGTTCTGAAATGGCCAGCTCAATTAACTGATCTCGATGCCATAGAGAATCTATGTGAAATTGTAAATCTCAAAACCCGACAGAATATTACTTCCCGAAAAACTGGGAAACATCCCAATGAGAACAATAAGCTATTTAAATTCCAATAAATAAGAATTAGACAGGCGTTGGCGTAATTTTAAGACAAAAATTTTCCAATTTTTTGTAGGAGTGAAGATAATATTTTCTCTACTCACACCAATTCTGCAAGTCTTATCCGACCCTCATCGCATTTATTATTACAAAGTATTTTACGAACCCAAACGTATATGATAAACGATATGATTTCATTTGAACCGTGGTCAAATTTTACACTTCTGCAGACGTGGACTAACGAAGCATCCTCCAAATAATTAAGCTATGAGTTCAACTTGGCTACGTCGTCATCGCCTGCTCCACTTACGGCAGAATTAATTGTTTAGTTGCTTGATTTAGTGCAGGCTATCTTGTTGCGAAACCTTTATTTTTTTTTAGTTATTCTTTATTTTAAATCAAAAACTTAAATTTAAGGCTACAATAAACAGAATGGATAGTAAAATATAAATGTAATATTTAAGCTATGAATGAAATAGTATGATACAATCTAAGACAAGAGACGAGTGTATCATTATTAAATTAGATATTAAAAACGAATAAAACTATTGACGGGGAAAATATAATTCAAATAAAAGATTGAGTAAAGAAAAAAAAAAAAAAAAAAAAGTAAATATATGTATGAAAAAATGAACACAATGCACAATAAATTCAGTTATATAATTGGATTGCAAATCAAATCAATATTAGAATGGTTAAAACAGAGAATCCATTTTTTAATATTACTTAGAAATACTGTTTTCACTCTTTCGCATCTAAGGTTTTCAGGCAGTATATTAAACAAACGAAGCGCAGTAATAGAATAAAATCGTGAAAAGTGAGCTTTGTAGATTGGAGGTAAGAAATTAAGAAATTTCTGGTGTTGACTCTTAAGTTGAAATTTTCATGATGTCTAACAGCGTAGTACCCGGAGCTTTCAAAAAATATTTTCAAAACTTTTCAGCAGTAAAGATGCTTTGAAGGGAGGATTCCAAGCCTTTTGAAAAGCACAAAACTAACAGTTCTACGATCCACTTTACACACTTTGAACTATGGTTTATCCTGCGTGGTTAGGTGCCTGCGTCTAGTCTCACGTATGTTTGGCACGTCAGTTTTTAGATTGTGCCAAAATAATTGGTTTTTTTTTCTTTTTACTTAAAAAAAAAGTGTTTTGGTTTGCATTCCTTAGGTTTTACCCCTTACCATACCTGAAATGTAAATTTAAAATTATTCAAATATAGGTGACGCACTATTCGGTACAGGTGTGGTGGTGTTCAAAGAACCACCGCGCCCATAGATGAACCAACCTAGATGTCAAACTCTTTACATCGTACAGAACACTGTAAGATTACTACTAATACTTTTACATCTCTATAACTTGCCAGATTTTGTTAGAATGAAGGCAATTTACAAGTATTTTCTAAATGTCCCATTTTATGCAAATGAGTAATAAATATTCTTTAAATAATTGTCCAACAAAAAAACTTTGACTTCTGTTTATTTGTTAAAAATAATTTATTGCCCAGTTAGGGCTAACAAATACTTCACGTTAGGTTCCTTTTTTTTAATGAAATCCGCAGGGAAGTACACAATTTGGTATTTCTGTTTGTTTAAATTGAAGTGAATTTGTTCGTAGAGTATAGCGGAAACTGACAGAACTAGTTTAGCTAAATTTATATCGAAGAACATCAATGGGTGATTTAGCAAACGTTTGGTTGTTAAAAAAAAGAACAGGGAAATTACAAAAGTGTATAAAATTTTTATTTTAGTTAATACATCAATGCTTGCCCTTCACTTTGTAAAGATTATTTCATGTAAATGTTGACCACGACTACGTTTTAAGTGAGTCTAATTTTGAATCACTTTTTCGAGCATATTGGCTGGTATCTATGGTAGATAATAACACGTGTAATGTTGTCTTCCAAGGTTTAAATTAAGGGATTTAAAGTTTTCCCCATAAAAAATAGTCAAATCGCACGATTTAGCCAGCCAATTCACTGGTTCAAATTGCTCAGGGAACTCATTTCGAAATTGGTCCATCGGCTTACGTGCAGTGTGGCATGTAGCGCCATCTTGCCAGAAGCACATGTCCACCAGGTTCAGCTCTTGCATTTTGGGTAAAACAAAATTCAAAAGCGCCGTTGACGGCAAAGTTTAGTATTTTAAAACAAAATAACTTTAAAAAACTAATTACATTTTTCGACAAAGGTCTTTATTGAAAGTCAACTTAATTCTAATTACATTTCTGTCTTACACTTGTACTTATAATCTAATAGTGCTGACACCGTATGTGAAATATTTTAGACGGGAATATAATATTTGCATCTGGTGCACAGTGGGCTAAACAGCTCTGTTAGGGTAATTTTAATATGAACTCGAGTTAATGAAAAGATATTTCAATGAAAATTTTAACTTAAAATTTGGACAATAAGTGATGATTGTGTTAAAAATCTTAATTTTCTACGTTAACTATTTCTCATAGCTCCAATACAACGGTATAAATAATTTTTATTATATTATTATTATATTATTTTTATTATATATATTAACCAATTTAATTATTTAATCGGAATCCGATGAATCTGAATCATTCAAAATATTTTTATTAGCGAAAAATCCTGAAACTATTCAACTTAATATCTTTTTTAGAATTTTTTGTTGTTTTTGACAAAGACGTTATGAGAGGATCCGATGATATAAATAATACGTTCATTACGTCTTCCATCATATTATATCGCTTATCTTAACGCGTATGGTTCTGCCGTATATTCCGAAAATCTTTATTCCTCGCTTCAAGGGTTTCTTCAGACATCATACCAATAGGAAGTGCTGCTTGGTTTATTACATCTGCATCGTGTACTAAGACCTTGTGAACAGATGACGGCATGTTGAGGAAAGGATATGTGTCGACAAACATTTTAGCTGTTCCAATGATATACGAGCGGAAAGCATCCGTATTGACGTCATATTCACAAGCCAAAACACGTAAAAATACAATGAAGTTGTATATGAGTGCTTCGGTAACTCCTGGATGCGAGCTACCAAATCTGGTTGGCTAGAAACTCCTGTGGCAGTATAACCATCGTTAGTATTGCCACTACTAGCCATAGGTATATCCACTAATAAGCCAATGTGTTTTTTGAGTTGCAGTTGTATTTTAGATAGTTTAGAAAGTTTATCTTCACCGCGAACTTGCCATTTTTAATTAAAAGTCTGTACGATATATGTAAGATACATTCAATTAGGGGGTGACCGTGGTGTTGTGGTACATGCATAGACTCCTCAAGAGAGGGTTCGAATCCGGTGCAAGGCAATTCTTTGAAAAAGTCTTTTCATAGAATTTGTTGTTGTTATATGAAAATCCCGTCGGCGTCAATTTTGACATGAAGGCATAACACTTATATTTGAGTTGTTGCTGGCTGGGCTAAAATGTAACGAACTAACAACTAGCACGTACTAAGACCCACTGGTTGGGGATGCACTGGCTCGTCCCGTCCTGTTTGACAACCACCTCTGGGAATGATATCGAAACCTAATACACCTGAGTTTCAAACTACTACACCACCCGCCCATGCCCTGGAGAAAAGCCAGTAAAAGGGTATTCATATACCCTTGGTACGCGCGCGGGATTATTAAAAAAAAAAAAATAGCTTTGAGCTCTCTCAGCGATGCCGTCCGTAATTCTTACATGGTTGCAAATCTCCGTCCTTTCATCGATCTTTTCAATTTTGGGAACAAAAAAAAGTTGCATGGCACTAAATTCGGTGACTATGGAGGCTGAGGAATGATTGACGTGTTGTTTTTGGCTAAAATGTCTCTCCCAAGCAACGATGAATGAGCAGGTGCACTATCGTGATGCATATGCCATGAATTGTTTTTCTACATCCAGAAGTTTTTTTCATATTGCTTTTCGTAAACGGCACATAACCACAAGGTAATATCCATTATTGACCGTACGACCTTGAGGTGATGCACTACGCCACGATAGTCGAAAAAAACCGTGATCAAAAATTGGACGTTTGATCGAACTTGGCGTGCTTTTTTCGACTTTGGCACTTCTGGATGCTTCCATTGGGACGATTAGGCTTTGGTTCCGACGTCGTAATCATATACCTATGATTCGCCACTATTCTGTCATACGACAGTTCTTCTGATCAAAATTAAGAAGTTTCGCAACAAATGAACAAACTTCGCTCAAAAAAAAAAAAAAAATAAATTGCATGACACGAGCCGACCGATATGCCAATATGTTCAGCAACTTCGGTTAAGGTAATTTGACGATTTTCCAAAACAATTCTCTTTACAGGTTCGACGTTATCATCTTTTTTTGATGTGATGGGGCGTCCAGAACAAGGATCGTCATTTGCATCTTCTCGGCCATCTTAAAAGAGTTTGCACCACTTATAAAAACTTTTGTTTTACTTAGAGCAAACTCACCGTATTCCCCTGTCAACATTTTAAGTTTTTTGAAGCACTTGATTCCACTTGCTTCAAATTTTTTGCTCCATTTTTTATAATAATTGCAAATCGTTATATGCTATAGCATATAAATATAGCATGAAACTTTTTGCCAACACAGCGAAAATAAAATCATCTATAATCGAATATATTATATATCTATATATAAAAGGCTAAGTTTATACGAGTACATATATTTACTCGCGGTATGTGACTTTCCACTTGTCTTTCTTCTTTTAAAGACTTTTTTGGTGCTTGTTCATAAATCGCATTTTCCGTGCCGTGTAAAAATCCATTATCTTCAACTCTAACTTCAACTGTCACCAGCTGGGCAAAACTGATCAAAGGTCATAAGTTGCTGTAATAAAAAAATTAAATTAATATCAAAAAAAAATCGGATCTAATTAATATTAATAATACACCCGAAATTGTCATCGGGTGCGGATCAGAGAGGTGTTCTGGAGCAGATTCTGTGTGACCACTCCTAGAAGATAATTTCAAGAGCGTGCTTAGTCTTCAAGCGAAAATTCGACAAGGATAAGTGGAAGAAGGTCTGAAGGAACGCTCACTTTCAACTTTTGTTTTTTTTTTTTTGAGCAGCAGCAATTAACAAAGGAGACTGCAAGTAATGTATCCATGTTCTGGAAAATTTAGAATTATCGGGTAGGTCTAGGGATGACATATTGATTTACAACTTTGTACAAAAATTACCTAGTTTTACTCAGCGTTTATGGGGGAGAAGTTAGGTAGTTCGAAGGAGTTGCCCGGACTATCACAATTTACAGAGTTCCTGGAAAGGCGTTGGAAGCAGTAACTTGAACGAATGGTCTAAGCGGCAGAGGTTTTCCTTCCAACATAGCCGACGGTGTAGAGAAGAAAACGGTGTTGCACATCGGAAATAACACATGTGTTAGACGTCAACACTCTCTTAGGACTTGTCAAAAGTTAATTGACATGTAGATCTGCGAACGACGCAAGGCAGCGGCCAAAATGTCAAGGCAGTATGCGCTGCTATTACTGCAAGCAGATATACCACTCACTGCTACATGTTAATAACAACATGTCCAAACCTATCATTAATTATACAAACATAAGTACAAGTACACAAAATTTTCATAAGAAATATATACCAAACAATCTAAAGTTGGCTCTTCTGAAGTTCATCAGCCAAGGGTTCTTTTAGCAAAAGCAGTGGTTTGAGTCAGGTCTTTCAGTGGAACTTATCATCATATTAGTTGATCCTGGATTCCAAGTAACGTTTATTTTCGAATGCTACAAATCCTAGGGCTTCATCAACTGTAATGATGATCCAAGCTTTAAGCTCTTCAAATTTTTGAATACATTCAAGATTAAAGGTTAGCTGATCCACATTTCTATAAACCTGCGACTGTTGATATTTTAGCGTCCCTTATACGAGGTGATGATGAAAGATCGCCAATTGCACAGGAATCAGAGTTTGGCAGGCTTCTTCTTGGAAAAACAATTTCGCAAAATAAAGAACCTTTCCATAGCTTCTTACAGGTTTCCGATAAAGACACTTAACTGCGAAGGGAACCGGAAACTGGAAACCGGGAACTGAAAGAGTTGCCTTTTAACACTAGGCAAACTGGGGAAGACAAAGCATTATATCAACGCAACAAGAAGATTGGCTGTTGGGCGATATGAGGTCTCATTACCATTTAAAACCGGATGTAAGTCTGGGTTTGATGCCTCGAAGTTAGGTGTCTTTCGCAGGTTTCATCAACTGGAAGAAAGAGAAAGAAGAAGACAAAGAGCTTTGTCAGATTGCAGAAGTTGATGAAAAGAATACCGTACTCGACACACCACACGCTTCTTGTGTACTGCAAACGGTTTGTATGAAACCGCCGGGCATAAGCAAAAAACCGACAGAGGTTCGCTCGTAGATCTAATAGGCAAAACAAAACTTGAAATTTCCCAAGGAGACACTGCTGTGGGGAAGGTAAATTACCTTGAGCGATTGATGCGAGCTCAATTGGTGACCAACTACTTCGTGCGCTGGTGGACCGAAGGATGTATGTCCAGGATGAAACAGCGCTCGAAGTGAACAAGGCGAAAGCCGGAACTAAGACGCGAAAATTAACTCGGGACGCACATCCCGGAAAAGATGGACTTACTCGAAAAACCGGAGAACTTAAGCGGTCACTTGGGAAAACTTTTTATTCGCCATACAACATAAAATGTATGAGAACAACAATTTAAATAAGTTTACATAAAAAATTAAAGGCGTATAAGAATTATTTATTATTTTAATTAATTACAAACAATTACAATTTGTTCTTCCTAGATTTTTCTACACAGCACAACATATATACCATGACTGACTCGAACTGCAACCAACTTCAGACTGCTATTATTTCCAAACCGTTTATTACTGTGAGCTCAAATTTTGACATATGACAGATAATTTCATTATTTACAAGCCTTTTAACGATTTGCGACTCAGTTGTGTTGAAAATTTTTTATCCGCGATGGAATTCAAACGTGATAGTGTGATTGCTTTATATTTGGCTGGAAAACCACAAGCAACTATCGTTAGAGCCCTCCAGCACCTCAACGTGAATAAATCTTTTGTGTCGCGAGCCATAGCTCGTTATCGTTATACTGGTAGCGTTGCAAAACGCCATGGAGGTGGTCATAATAAAACAGCAACATCTGCAGAAATGGTTCGGAAAGTGAAGTCTCGAATTGAGCAAAATTCGCGTCGAAGTGGAAGAAACATGGCTCGTGAGCTCAACATATCGTTGGATCGGATGCAACACATACTGCAAAATGAGCTTGGGCTCAAGCCATTGAAGTTCCAAGAAGCACACGATCTTACACCGCAACAGAAAAAAGTTAGAGTTAGAGTTGCTACGCTTGCACGAAAGTGGTAAATTGCCGAATATTGTTTTTCCGATTAGTCGCCATTTGTTATCGAGGAATATGTCAACAAAAAAAGTGACCGAGTTTACTTGCCAGAGAGGTCCTTCAAAAATTTGCACCTTAGGACGGCCACCAGAAAGCAGGCAGCACCGATGGTGATGGTTTTGGACCGAGGCGTCAAAATTAATGCGATCGTATACCGTGAAACTGTCTTAGAGACAGTATTGAAGCCTTGGACAAACAATCATTTAATTCGGAGACCGTGGACATTTCAACAAGACTCGGCACCGTCTCACAAAGCGCGCGTCAACCAAGATTGGTTAAAAAACAATGTTCCAATCCGTTGGATTTCTCTGTCTGGGGTATTTTGAAGGTTGGCACTAAAAAATACCAAATGTTTGGACCACCTCAAACAAGCACTTCGCCGGGAATAGGCCAAAATACCGCAGAGCCGTCTCAAGGCCATTATTCGCTCCAAAAGTGGACATATTGAAAACTAATAATACAATTTAAAAAATGATGTATTTTCCAACATTTTTTGCATCAGCATGATAAAATTTATCAAAAAATAAAAAACTATAGCACTTTAAAAAGTTGCAGTTCGAGTCAGTCACCCAGTCAGTCAGTCACAGTCCACTCAATCACACAAGATCATTCATCCCGGATAACGTTGCGGAGTTCCGAAATTCCAAAGTGCCAACGGGAATTGAGGATCAAAAATCCAACGTCATTTGAAGGTTCAGTGGCTCTCAACTTTATCCACTTAAAACACAACACAACATATTAACCTACCAACAAATATCAATTTTTAAAACATTTAAATTTAACAACATTTAAATATAATAAATAAATAGTAATATAAAATCTGAAACTATGTAATTAACCATAAGATAATATATATATAAATTAAATTTATAGAAAAAATAAATAAATATGTATATAAAAACTTATAGCAGATTGAACTGTTTAAATTGTTTGCGTACATTTCGTCGCAACATCGGCGCACTGCGCAAGCAAGAAATGCGTACGCGGAAAATTGTTATTGTACAAAATAATACCACAAATTGTATTGAATATGTTGGGAAAATATTTTTAATGAATTCATTTTTTCTTTTGGATTTTCCCATTTTTTTTTCTTTTCTTCTTTTTGCACACGCGGTTATCACTTTTGCGAGAAAAAAACACACGATGTATGCATTTCAATATATACACACGACCATACGTATATACGATTGTGTATTCGCGCCGGTGTACACAATCCCAAACGATTTAGAATTTTATGGTAAGAGAAGAAATAGCACACAAAAAATATATGTAAATAAAAAACTCTTACCTTTTATCAATAAATACAATAAAACTAACAAAAAAAGGTGGAAGGCTAAACAAAAACCGAACAACACTCACGACGCAATTTGACCCAGTCTTGGGCAACGATCAAAACAAACTATTGCACTTTTGCAAAATAAAGCAAATTATATACATTTCATCTCCCTTTGTTACCCGTATTGTTATGTCACCATGCTTGTCACCTACATGTTATGTTCCATATTATTAACTTACAAATGTACATTTACATGTACGGATTCCCACTCACACAACACACAACTCTTATGTCAAAAGAAGTACAACATACTTCAACTGGCGTGGGATATAGTAAAGTACATGATTGAGTACACTTCCGAAGGAAAATCGTCTATCGGGAGGGAGCATGTTCGGGAATACAGTGTACATTCCATTTTCAAATGTTATTTCTATTAAAACTAATTTCATATGTAATAACTTAATTTAAATGTAAACAAATAAACGTAACGTAATCTTATGTTACGAATGAATTGTATGACACTTTAAAGTTAAAAATGGATGTAGTTTCTGAAAGGATAAATTAACTCTCTTTGCTGTTACAGCAAGACGAAAACACGATCTCTATTTTTATCCTACACGTATCTAACAAAGTACAAGACCGGCTAACTGGTGGCAGAGGGGCCCACAAACAAAATATTGTAATAATATTAATAAATAATTGTAAAGAGTGACACGCTTTTGGTCAGGCCTCATTCCTTCCAAATAAGTGCCAAGATGACCATCATCGAGTGCACTCGCTCCTCATGTGGAAAAACAATAACACCGTGAAAACAAAAAAAAAAAAAAAAAATAAATAAAAATAAATAAATAACTAAAAAAAAAATAAATAAAAAATAATAAATAGAAACAACAGCGCGCGAGTGAACAATCAAAAAAAAAAAAAAAAAAAAAAAAAAATCACATGTGGAGGGAAAGAAATGCGCAAATTCAGTGTTAACATCTACAAAGCGGGCATTCCAATCTTCCTGCCCCTGGTCATACTGTTGCTTGCACTCAGTCACTGACGTTGTTTTATTACATTGTCATTCAACATGGGTAGTGACTGAGTGTGTGTAACAACCGATGTATAGCGTGTTGTGGGTATGAATTTTGTTGGTATGCTGTTTCCTGTTGTTGTAAGGGCATAACACCCACAAAAATTTTTACGATTCGGTAAACCAACTACCAATTTTTACTTCACTCGTTGTTTGTGTTTTTTCTGTTTGTCTTTTTTATAATGATTCGGGAATTTAGAGTGGATATAGCAAATATTCGCGGGCTGAAAAATAATCACTTTTCTGCATACGTCCATGTCTGCTAATACAGATCAGCTGTTTTGGTACTTAGCGAAACACAGTTAGATCCCCACTCACACTTCAGATCACCTGGCTACGAACCAGTGCCATTATTCTTCTCTCACCGCTGTCCCGCCTTTTACTTCTGAAGTGATGAAGCCTACCGAACTCTATCGGAATCCAATTTCATATGGTTAAAATTCCATACCCGTAAGCAAATTATCCACTATTGTTTTATTTACAGAAGCCCCAAATTTGACAACAATTCTACCTTTTACGAGTTGGATGCGCTGTCTGACTCCATACGAATACAACACCGAAGGAGGATGTGTTCAACTTGAAAACAGTTTGACCGACTTGTAAATGAGCCCACACGAATACCAGACGTTGATTTTCATAGTCCGCAACGTTGGGGGTGACCATGGTATAGTGGTATATACATAGACTCTTCAAGCAGAGGGTCGCGGGTTTGAATCCCGTGCCAGGCAATTTTCTGAAAAAGTCTTTTCATAGATTTGTATGTAGTTATATGAAAATCATGTCGGCGGCAACTCTGACTTGAAGGCATAACACTGATGTTGGAGTGGTTGCTGGCTGGGCTAAATTTAACGAACTAACAGCTAGCAGGTACCATGACCCATTGCTTGAGGATGCACTGGTTCCAGTTTGACAACCACCTCTGTGAAAATATCGAAAACTAATACACCTGAGTTTCAAACTATAGGGTTTTTTAATAACGACATGACAACTTTTTTCTTTAAAATAAAAGGCAAACTATTTGAGATATTTCAAAATATCTCTTTATTATTGGCTTGAAGTACAATTAAAAACATTTATTAATGTAACTCGACTTCGTTCATATGGCCACTTCGGGCAAGTTTTGCAGCGGTCGATTCGTTGGACCCAATTTTCAACGACTCGGTTGTGTGCCCTTGTGGCACCATCCTGTTGAACTACATGTCGTTCAAGTCCATATGTTCCAATTCGGGTGTGGAAAATAATCGGTGATCATGGCGCGATAACGCTGACCATTAACAGCAAACGTGACGATCGTTATCGTCGACAAATAAATATGGCCCAATAACGCCGCCGGCATGCAAAACCGCTCCAAACAGTTATTTTTTGTGAATGAAGTGGTGATTCATGACGCACATGTGGGTTTTTACCGACCAATAACGCATATTTGCTTATTGACGAACCCATTGAGCCAAAAAATGAGCTTCATCTATGAAGATGATTTTGCGATGAAATCATCATCTTGGCGCATCTTCTCCAGATCCCAATCGTAGAACGTAGCTCGTTAGCGTACTTTACCATGATGAAAAAGTTGAGTTTACTGAATAAATTGACAGTGAAAGTTTGATGATTAGTGAAGAGTGCCTTCACAAATTAAATTCAAAGTTTTCAAGTCCGTATTGTAAAATCCTATAATACACCACCCCGCCCGCGCTCTGGTAAAAAGCCAGTAAGAGGGTATTTATATCCCCTTGGTGAGCGCACGGAATTATAAAAAAAAGCCGCCAACATGCTGGACTTGTTCTTAACTTCTCACCCTGATAAGTACACCGTTGATATGCTCTCTCCTCTAGACTCGTGCGACCATTGTGCTATATCAGTTAATATTTCGTACTGTCAACACAGTTAAAAAAATGATTCCGAAGAGATCCGTGTAGCAATACGAGAAAACCAATTGGAGTCAATTAACACCTTGGGAATTTAACTGGTCAGACTATATTCTCTTTGGAATAAGGTTTCTTTACCCCTCATCGGACAAAAATTATTAAGCCAAAGGAAAAGCAAGATACGTCTCGAGCTGTAAAGAGGCTATCAAGGTTAGAAAAATGTTTTTTCGGCCCTTCAAGACAAAGCCAGGAATGACTGCAACATCTTTCTTAAACCTGTGAAATTACAATACGACCAAAATCTGAGACAATAAATACTACAATGTCACAAAAGGTGTTAAAAATTGTTAGTCATTTGTTAAAAATAGTAAAAACTCTGCGTTGTGCTTTGTCTCCGCCTACACTTGAGTGCGTCAAATCTTCAATGGGACAAATCCACTTTCGCACTCGTGTAGTAGCAAGAGTTCTAAAAGATCTTGGCATTCAAAATTCGTTTGCTCCAGATGATATATCTTCCTTCCACTGCGTAAGCTTATTTATCAGTTATACTTTAGGACTCTTTCCGAGCAGATGGAAAACAGCATTTGTCTAGCCTGTGCCTAAAAAAGCTATTCTTCTTCTCTCTGTTCTCCTACAGACTCATTGCACTTACGTTTCTTCTTTCCAAGGTCATGGAAACGCTGAAATACGAGAACATCCCAATGACCGGCAGTACGGTCTGATCTGACTAGCTCTTTATTTCCTAGTCAATATTACGTTCAAACATCTAATACCAACGTTTTTCGGCACCTCTCTTTCCATCCTCCCTGATTTTTCTTCGCCCGCGCTGTGTAGAAGCATTTTAAGGGTACTCAAATAAGTTGAGTGCAAATTAAGGAACCTTGTACACACCAAAACCATGCTTATCGTCGGATGCCGTATCAATGCTAAAACGCAAATGCACTTATCGACGTTTGCATTATTAGTAGAAAAACATAAACATAATAATTCCATTACAGCCACTCAGAAACTGTATAAATAGCTCTAAGATATATCGAAGTTAGTTTTTAGAATATATTAAATATAGCAAGTGCGTTTAAGTGCAAGCATAATATGTTATATATATATTTTTTTTACTCATTTCCATTGAGGTAGAAATAACTGCGGGCTCGTGAGGGATAGCACATTTACTTGCTATTCAAACAGACAAAGAGATATCCTTGAAATATAAGAATCGCATGAAGTCCCCGATCTTGAAAAAGGTAAACCAGTAAGAAGTAAGTAAGAAAACTAGGAAAAATTAAAAAAAAAAAAAAATAAAAAATATGCGATAAATAAAAAACTTACAACTTACACTTGTTGCCGACTCTTAATAAGGAAATGAGATTTAAATTTGTGTTTTTTGCCGACTCGATGAATAAATTATATAAATGTATAAATTGCCATCGTTTCCTTAAACTACTTCGTAACGAAAGCATATTTCTTCTGATCATTGACCTATGTATAAGTATGGATCCACCAGGTGTGCCAGGTCGTCATTCCGGTGCATACATTGGGCAGAGTTGCTCAATATCGGAAGCCTAGACATACCGTATACCTTATAACAATGCATAGTGGGTGGTGGTGGGTTATGATGATGGGTGCTGTATCCAAGTAAAATGTCGATCTTGCTGGGCTTGTAAAATCATATTTTGGAGATGGCTTCAGTATCCTCGGGAAATCTTCCGCGTGGGTAATGACGCCGTTACTTTGGGTAGGACCAATACGGTAAGCTGCAAGCTTAAAGCTCGTTGCATTAAGAGAATATAGTGAGAGCGACCTTGTGTTTTGATATGTTTCTGTTGGTTTCGCCAACACCTAGTATGTTGAATTAACTTCTTTCCCTTTTCAGCTTCAAAAGATTTACAGCAGACTCAGAGATGAAGGAAGCCTCCGATCCAAGATCAAGTAGTGCCCGCAGCATCAATGCCGACTATCGGTTGTGAAACCCTTCACAAGCGCAGTAGCGAAGAATTCTTAGTTACTAAGCTTCCAAACAAACCCCTAAATTCAAGCCACACTTGGTTTAACCCAGAGAAGGTGGGGGTTTTTTATTAGCTTTATTTTAACAGTAGGTGCCTTAGTTCCTAACATTGAATTAATGGGCGAACTCTGCGTTTGGTTTGGACTATCGGAGATGGTTAACTGCGTCATCAATTCGAACGAATAATTCTAATAAAGCTCCTTTGATTTGTGAAGGGTAAGCACTTCCATGTATTTAACCTTTGCCTCTTCACTGGGAGTCGCTACAATATTTTGATGAAGCCTCTGGGATTTCATTAATTCAACTTTAAGTCACTTTTATTGTCTTAAGCACTATTATTGTCTAGAGTCAACGGCCTCTCAACACTGAAAGCATCGGTTCCCAATAGATCACCGAAATCAAGCAGTGTTGGGCGTGGAAAGTACATGGGAACTCAAAACCCCGCGTGCTGTTGAAAAAAACGTGCCACATGGGTATAGTACCCAGGCGTTAAGTCCCGGACCCTACAAAATAATTTATATCGTTCCCCTGATAATAATAATAATAATAATATTGTCTAGACCCTTTACTAGGACAGTTATGTATCGCAAATATTTCAAATAAAAAATAAAAAATAAAAAAAATAAAAGGCATGCGATAATTAAAAACATACAACTTAGGAAATAACCAACACTTTACTATTAATGCTTGTTTCCCACTCTTAACGAGGAAACGAGACTTAAATTTTTGTTGCCGGGTCGATGTGTCAATTGGGACTGCCATCGTTTCCTTAAACTACCTCGTAACGAAAGCATATCTCTTCTGATCATTGACCTACGTATATTTCTAGATCCACCAGATAGTTACGCACTTGCCGTTTGTGCCAGGTTGTCGACCGAAACCTACCGCTTGCTCCTAATTGTCATTCCGGTACATTTTTTGTTTTTATTCCATTTCGCAGTTTTGTCTCTTTCGCTTCTTCTAAGCGTTTTTGCCGTCGGCATTTGATTTGATCGCATGCCTTTGATTGACTTGAAAGTGAACTTGCATTTGCCGACGGAAGATGCGATGCAGGTAGTGGGTCTTGGTGGCTAATGATGATGGGTGCTGCGATGACGGTTTGTTGCGTTGTAACATCCTGTCGGGCCAGAGCCCGAAGATTCAACTGTCGTTGTTATTTTGTATCGGATATCAACTTCATGCATGACTTTGTTGATTGGATTGATGATTACAGAAGATATGTTGATTGAAGCTTCCACTGGTATTATGCTAGATGAAGAAGGTACATGAAAAGTAAATGAAAAAGTTTCGGTGAATGGTGTGTGGCAATACTAGGTTACAGGGGTTAGTTTAATTCATTATGAGTTAGTTAATTGATTTGTACATATATGTGTGTGGCAGAAGCCACAGTTTCGTAATCGGACGCTTTAAACTTGTGGTTGCCATCTTAATTGTCGCAAGCCGAATTTTACCAACAGCTCCAGGATGCGTTACTTGAACTTTATCAAGTTGCCATAAGGTGGGAGGTGTTCGCTCGTCAGGAAAAAGTAGGTTTGTCTTCCTGTTGCTCAAGTAGCTCTCGAGTGCCGTAGTCAGTGATGCACCAATTAAAAAAAAAAACCCTGGGGTCAAGATAGATAGATCATCACTATCTATGGTTGATGCACAAAGTGGGGGTGAGTTCAAGCATGCCTCAACTTGCACTAGAACGGTTGTGTACTCTTCGAATGTTAAGGTGTGATGTCCAATGGTTCGTTTTAAATGATGCTTCATAGATTTAACGCCTGCTTTCCATAATCCTCCGAAATGTGGGCCCGCAGGAGGGTTTAAATGCAGTATCGTACCATTTGTTTGCAATCGTGTCACGATGTCTTCAGTCTACTGTTTTGTCCATTGCAACCTTTTAAAAAAGATGATTCTGGCAGCTCCTTAGAAATTCGTTCCTCAATTGCTGTAAAGATTTGTGCAGATACCCCGTCGTGCTGTAAAGCGTTTGAAAGCTGCTAGGAATGCGGATGTACTGTAATCTCTTACCAGCTCGAAATGTACTGCTTTTGTGCAGAAACATACAAAGATTCCATGCCTTCAGATGTACTGTCTCTGCGTATTCCACTCCGGAGGTGTGAAACAACCGAGCTTGCCTTACCCCTAAAGCATGAATATTTCCCATTTGTTGCTGTATTTGTGTAGCTTTATATCGGTAATACTTGAGGCACTTGTGGGTACAAGTTTTGACGTTCGCCTTCAGCTGCAAAATCCAGTATTTATTTCGCAGTGATCCATCTTGATCCAGGCAATTTGGTGAGCTAGCAACTGTGCTCCGCATAGTTCCAAATGTGCTAATGATTGAGTTTTGAGTGCATCGACTCTGGTCTTTGAAACAAGAAAACATGCGGATGTACGGCTGCAACGTACCTTTCTCAAATGCGTCGCAGAATCCATGGTTTTCGACCTGTGAATCTTTGGTAATATCAATCCAGCGCGGTATCTCGATGTTATCTAAGTTATTAAGCTAACTCCTTAGTTTTTTCCACGAAGTAATCACTGAAGGTGAGAGGTCGCTATCCCAAGACCGTTGCTCTTTCCAGATATTTTGCATTCAAATTGGTCCGACGATGACGCAAGGAGAAATCTATCCAGTTGAATCATACAGCCGAGCGATGTCTGAAAAAATTGTTTGTTTGGTCGTCATTTTTACGTCCTGAAGACTGATCCTGATTTAAGGATGTCCATGGCGGGGTGCCCATGCATTCCCAAAGTTTTGAAAGCGTTTTTTTCATTGAAAGAGTGAGGAAGTTGTATCTCTCCGTCTGTTGGGGTGTGTAGGGTTTTAACTTTTTGAACTATATGTGTGGGGTAAAAATGAGGGGTCGGAAAAATGCGTTTTAAGTAAAACTCGTCTTTTCTTATTGAACGGTCACAGCAAAGAGAGTCTTTATTCGTTCGAAAATTGCTTCCATCTCTTTTACAATAAGTGTCATACCATATTAGATTAGTAACCTTACGTTACGTTTAATTTTTTACATTTTAGATTAAGTTTCAATCAATTTATCTTAGTTTTAATATAGATTACAATTTTAATATTAAAAAACGATAACTATATAAACTAAAATATATGGATATTATTTATACATTTTGTTCACGAACATGCTCCCACCCGGTGGACGAATTTCATCCGTTAGTGTCCTCGCACTTTTACCTTACCAAATGAAGGTGGAGGATGTTGTACCTCTTTTGACATAAAAGTTGTGTTGTGTGAGTGCGAGTGTGTTGACTATCTACATGTAAATGAGACAAATGATAAAATTTATCAAAAAATAAAAAACTATAGCACTTTAAAAAGTTGCAGTTCGAGTCAGTCACCCAGTCAGTCAGTCACAGTCCACTCAATCACACAAGATCATTCATCCCGGATAACGTTGCGGAGTTCCGAAATTCCAAAGTGCCAACGGGAATTGAGGATCAAAAATCCAACGTCATTTGAAGGTTCAGTGGCTCTCAACTTTATCCACTTAAAACACAACACAACATATTAACCTACCAACAAATATCAATTTTTAAAACATTTAAATTTAACAACATTTAAATATAATAAATAAATAGTAATATAAAATCTGAAACTATGTAATTAACCATAAGATAATATATATATAAATTAAATTTATAGAAAAAATAAATAAATATGTATATAAAAACTTATAGCAGATTGAACTGTTCAAATTGTTTGCGTACATTTCGTCGCAACATCGGCGCACTGCGCAAGCAAGAAATGCGTACGCGGAAAATTGTTATTGTACAAAATAATACCACAAATTGTATTGAATATGTTGGGAAAATATTTTTAATGAATTCATTTTTTCTTTTGGATTTTCCCATTTTTTTTTTCTTTTCTTCTTTTTGCACACGCGGTTATCACTTTTGCGAGAAAAAAACACACGATGTATGCATTTCAATATATACACACGACCATACGTATATACGATTGTGTATTCGCGCCGGTGTACACAATCCCAAACGATTTAGAATTTTATGGTAAGAGAAGAAATAGCAGACAAAAAATATATGTAAATAAAAAACTCTTACCTTTTATCAATAAATACAATAAAGCTAACAAAAAAAGGTGGAAGGCTAAACAAAAACCGAACAACACTCACGACGCAATTTGACCCAGTCTTGGGCAACGATCAAAACAAACTATTGCACTTTTGCAAAATAAAGCAAATTATATACATTTCATCTCCCTTTGTTACCCGTATTGTTATGTCACCATGCTTGTCACCTACATGTTATGTTCCATATTATTAACTTACAAATGTACATTTACATGTACGGATTCCCACTCACACAACACACAACTCTTATGTCAAAAGAAGTACAACATACTTCAACTGGCGTGGGATATAGTAAAGTACATGATTGAGTACACTTCCGAAGGAAAATCGTCTATCGGGAGGGAGCATGTTCGGGAATACAGTGTACATTCCATTTTCAAATGTTATTTCTATTAAAACTAATTTCATATGTAATAACTTAATTTAAATGTAAACAAATAAACGTAACGTAATCTTATGTTACGAATGAATTGTATGACACTTTAAAGTTAAAAATGGATGTAGTTTCTGAAAGGATAAATTAACTCTCTTTGCTGTTACAGCAAGACGAAAACACGATCTCTATTTTTATCCTACACGTATCTAACAAAGTACAAGACCGGCTAACTGATGGCAGAGGGGCCCACAAACAAAATATTGTAATAATATTAATAAATAATTGTAAAGAGTGACACGCTTTTGGTCAGGCCTCATTCCTTCCAAATAAGTGCCAAGATGACCATCATCGAGTGCACTCGCTCCTCATGTGGAAAAACAATAACACCGTGAAAACAAAAAAAAAAAAAAATAAATAAAAATAAATAAATAACTAAAAAAAAAATAAATAAAAAATAATAAATAGAAACAACAGCGCGCGAGTGAACAATCAAAAAAAAAAAAAAAAAAAAAAAAAAAATCACATGTGGAGGGAAAGAAATGCGCAAATTCAGTGTTAACATCTACAAAGCGGGCATTCCAATCTTCCTGCCCCTGGTCATACTGTTGCTTGCACTCAGTCACTGACGTTGTTTTATTACATTGTCATTCAACATGGGTAGTGACTGAGTGTGTGTAACAACCGATGTATAGCGTGTTGTGGGTATGAATTTTGTTGGTATGCTGTTTCCTGTTGTTGTAAGGGCATAACACCCACAAAAATTTTTACGATTCGGTAAACCAACTACCAATTTTTACTTCACTCGTTGTTTGTGTTTTTTCTGTTTGTCTTTTTTATAATGATTCGGGAATTTAGAGTGGATATAGCAAATATTCGCGGGCTGAAAAATAATCACTTTTCTGCATACGTCCATGTCTGCTAATACAGATCAGCTGTTTTGGTACTTAGCGAAACACAGTTAGATCCCCACTCACACTTCAGATCACCTGGCTACGAACCAGTGCCATTATCTCACCGCTGTCCCGCCTTTTACTTCTGAAGTGATGAAGCCTACCGAACTCTATCGGAATCCAATTTCATATGGTTAAAATTCCATACCCGTAAGCAAATTATCCACTATTGTTTTATTTACAGAAGCCCCAATATGGACAACAATTCTACCTTTTACGAGTTGGATGCGCTGTCTGACTCCATACGAATACAACACCGAAGGAGGATGTGTTCAACTTGAAAACAGTTTGACCGACTTGTAAATGAGCCCACACGAATACCAGACGTTGATTTTCATAGTCCGCAACGTTGGGGGTGACCATGGTATAGTGGTATATACATAGACTCTTCAAGCAGAGGGTCGCGGGTTTGAATCCCGTGCCAGGCAATTTTCTGAAAAAGTCTTTTCATAGAATTTGTATGTAGTTATATGAAAATCATGTCGGCGGCAACTCTGACTTGAAGGCATAACACTGATGTTGGAGTGGTTGCTGGCTGGGCTAAATTTAACGAACTAACAGCTAGCAGGTACCATGACCCATTGCTTGAGGATGCACTGGTTCCAGTTTGACAACCACCTCTGTGAAAAATATCGAAAACTAATACACCTGAGTTTCAAACTATAGGGTTTTTTAATAACGACATGACAACTTTTTTCTTTAAATAAAAGGCAAACTATTTGAGATATTTCAAAATATCTCTTTATTATTGGCTTGAAGTACAATTAAAACATTTATTAATGTAACTCGACTTCGTTCATATGGCCACTTCGGGCACGTTTGCAGCGGTCGATTCGTTGGACCCAATTTTCAACGACTCGGTTGTGTGCCTTGTGGCACCATCCTGTTGAAACTACATGTCGTTCAAGTCCATATGTTCCAATTCGGGTGTGGAAAATAATCGGTGATCATGGCGCGATAACGCTGACCATTAACAGCAACGTGACGATCGTTATCGTCGACAAATAAATATGGCCCAATAACGCCGCCGGCATGCAAACCGCTCCAAACAGTTATTTTTTGTGAATGAAGTGGTGATTCATGACGCACATGTGGGTTTTTAACCGACCAATAACGCATATTTTGCTTATTGACGAACCCATTGAGCCAAAAAATGAGCTTCATCTATGAAGATGATTTTGCGATGAAAATCATCATCTTGGCGCATCTTCTCCAGATCCCAATCGTAGAACGTAGCTCGTTAGCGTACTTTACCATGATGAAAATGTTGAGTTTACTGAATAAATTGACAGTGAAAGTTTGATGATTAGTGAAAGAGTGCCTTCACAAATTAAATTCAAAGTTTTCAAGTCCGTATTGTAAAATCCTATAATACACCACCCGCCCGCGCTCTGGTAAAAAGCCAGTAAGAGGGTATTTATATCCCCTTGGTGAGCGCACGGAATTATAAAAAAAAGCCGCCAACATGCTGGACTTGTTCTTAACTTCTCACCCTGATAAGTACACCGTTGATATGCTCTCTCCTCTAGACTCGTGCGACCATTGTGCTATATCAGTTAATATTTCGTACTGTCAACACAGTTAAAAAAATGATTCCGAAGAGATCCGTGTAGCAATACGAGAAAACCAATTGGAGTCAATTAACACCTTTGGGAATTTTAACTGGTCAGACTATATTCTCTTTGGAATAAGGTTCTTTACCCCTCATCGGACAAAAATTATTAAGCCAAAGGAAAAGCAAGATACGTCTCGAGCTGTAAAGAGGCTATCAAGGTTAGAAAAATGTTTTTTCGGCCCTTCAAGACAAAGCCAGGAATGACTGCAACATCTTTCTTAAACCTGTGAAATTACAATACGACCAAAATCTGAGACAATAAATACTACAATGTCACAAAAGGTGTTAAAAATTTAGTCATTTGTTAAAAATAGTAAAAACTCTGCGTTGTGCTTTGTCTCCGCCTACACTTGAGTGCGTCAAATCTTCAATGGGACAAATCCACTTTCGCACTCGTGTAGTAGCAAGAGTTCTAAAAGATCTTGGCATTCAAAATTCGTTTGCTCCAGATGATATATCTTCCTTCCACTGCGTAAGCTTATTTATCAGTTATACTTTAGGACTCTTTCCGAGCAGATGGAAAACAGCATTTGTCTAGCCTGTGCCTAAAAAAGCTATTCTTCTTCTCTCTGTTCTCCTACAGACTCATTGCACTTACGTTTCTTCTTTCCAAGGTCATGGAAACGCTGAAATACGAGAACATCCCAATGACCGGCAGTACGGTCTGATCTGACTAGCTCTTTATTTCCTAGTCAATATTACGTTCAAACATCTAATACCAACGTTTTTCGGCACCTCTCTTTCCATCCTCCCTGATTTTTCTTCGCCCGCGCTGTGTAGAAGCATTTTAAGGGTACTCAAATAAGTTGAGTGCAAATTAAGGAACCTTGTACACACCAAAACCATGCTTATCGTCGGATGCCGTATCAATGCTAAAACGCAAATGCACTTATCGACGTTTGCATTATTAGTAGAAAAACATAAACATAATAATTCCATTACAGCCACTCAGAAACTGTATAAATAGCTCTAAGATATATCGAAGTTAGTTTTTAGAATATATTAAATATAGCAAGTGCGTTTAAGTGCAAGCATAATATGTTATATATATATTTTTTTTACTCATTTCCATTGAGGTAGAAATAACTGCGGGCTCGTGAGGGATAGCACATTTACTTGCTATTCAAACAGACAAAGAGATATCCTTGAAATATAAGAATCGCATGAAGTCCCCGATCTTGAAAAAGGTAAACCAGTAAGAAGTAAGTAAGAAAACTAGGAAAAATTAAAAAAAAAAAAAATAAAAAATATGCGATAAATAAAAAACTTACAACTTACACTTGTTGCCGACTCTTAATAAGGAAATGAGATTTAAATTTGTGTTTTTTGCCGACTCGATGAATAAATTATATAAATGTATAAATTGCCATCGTTTCCTTAAACTACTTCGTAACGAAAGCATATTTCTTCTGATCATTGACCTATGTATAAGTATGGATCCACCAGGTGTGCCAGGTCGTCATTCCGGTGCATACATTGGGCAGAGTTGCTCAATATCGGAAGCCTAGACATACCGTATACCTTATAACAATGCATAGTGGGTGGTGGTGGGTTATGATGATGGGTGCTGTATCCAAGTAAAATGTCGATCTTGCTGGGCTTGTAAAATCATATTTTGGAGATGGCTTCAGTATCCTCGGGAAATCTTCCGCGTGGGTAATGACGCCGTTACTTTGGGTAGGACCAATACGGTAAGCTGCAAGCTTAAAGCTCGTTGCATTAAGAGAATATAGTGAGAGCGACCTTGTGTTTTGATATGTTTCTGTTGGTTTCGCCAACACCTAGTATGTTGAATTAACTTCTTTCCCTTTTCAGCTTCAAAAGATTTACAGCAGACTCAGAGATGAAGGAAGCCTCCGATCCAAGATCAAGTAGTGCCCGCAGCATCAATGCCGACTATCGGTTGTGAAACCCTTCACAAGCGCAGTAGCGAAGAATTCTTAGTTACTAAGCTTCCAAACAAACCCCTAAATTCAAGCCACACTTGGTTTAACCCAGAGAAGGTGGGGGTTTTTTATTAGCTTTATTTTAACAGTAGGTGCCTTAGTTCCTAACATTGAATTAATGGGCGAACTCTGCGTTTGGTTTGGACTATCGGAGATGGTTAACTGCGTCATCAATTCGAACGAATAATTCTAATAAAGCTCCTTTGATTTGTGAAGGGTAAGCACTTCCATGTATTTAACCTTTGCCTCTTCACTGGGAGTCGCTACAATATTTTGATGAAGCCTCTGGGATTTCATTAATTCAACTTTAAGTCACTTTTATTGTCTTAAGCACTATTATTGTCTAGAGTCAACGGCCTCTCAACACTGAAAGCATCGGTTCCCAATAGATCACCGAAATCAAGCAGTGTTGGGCGTGGAAAGTACATGGGAACTCAAAACCCCGCGTGCTGTTGAAAAAAACGTGCCACATGGGTATAGTACCCAGGCGTTAAGTCCCGGACCCTACAAAATAATTTATATCGTTCCCCTGATAATAATAATAATAATAATATTGTCTAGACCCTTTACATAGTTAAATTCCGACTATGTAATTCCGACTATATTTCAAATAAAAAATAAAAAATAAAAAAAATAAAAGGCATGCGATAATTAAAAACATACAACTTAGGAAATAACCAACACTTTACTATTAATGCTTGTTTCCCACTCTTAACGAGGAAACGAGACTTAAATTTTTGTTGCCGGGTCGATGTGTCAATTGGGACTGCCATCGTTTCCTTAAACTACCTCGTAACGAAAGCATATCTCTTCTGATCATTGACCTACGTATATTTCTAGATCCACTAGATAGTTACGCACTTGCCGTTTGTGCCAGGTTGTCGACCGAAACCTACCGCTTGCTCCTAATTGTCATTCCGGTACATTTTTTGTTTTTATTCCATTTCGCAGTATTGTCTCTTTCGCTTCTTCTAAGCGTTTTTGCCGTCGGCATTTGATTTGATCGCATGCCTTTGATTGACTTGAAAGTGAACTTGCATTTGCCGACGGAAGATGCGATGCAGGTAGTGGGTCTTGGTGGCTAATGATGATGGGTGCTGCGATGACGGTTTGTTGCGTTGTAACATCCTGTCGGGCCAGAGCCCGAAGATTCAACTGTCGTTGTTATTTTGTATCAGATATCAACTTCATGCATGACTTTGTTGATTGGATTGATGATTACAGAAGATATGTTGATTGAAGCTTCCACTGGTATTATGCTAGATGAAGAAGGTACATGAAAAGTAAATGAAAAAGTTTCGGTGAATGGTGTGTGGCAATACTAGGTTACAGGGGTTAGTTTAATTCATTATGAGTTAGTTAATTGATTTGTACATATATGTGTGTGGCAGAAGCCACAGTTTCGTAATCGGACGCTTTAAACTTGTGGTTGCCATCTTAATTGTCGCAAGCCGAATTTTACCAACAGCTCCAGGATGCGTTACTTGAACTTTATCAAGTTGCCATAAGGTGGGAGGTGTTCGCTCGTCAGGAAAAAGTAGGTTTGTCTTCCTGTTGCTCAAGTAGCTCTCGAGTGCCGTAGTCAGTGATGCACCAATTAAAAAAAAAACCCTGGGGTCAAGATAGATAGATCATCACTATCTATGGTTGATGCACAAAGTGGGGGTGAGTTCAAGCATGCCTCAACTTGCACTAGAACGGTTGTGTACTCTTCGAATGTTAAGGTGTGATGTCCAATGGTTCGTTTTAAATGATGCTTCATAGATTTAACGCCTGCTTTCCATAATCCTCCGAAATGTGGGCCCGCAGGAGGGTTTAAATGCAGTATCGTACCATTTGTTTGTAATCGTGTCACGATGTCTTCAGTCTACTGTTTTGTCCATTGCAACCTTTTAAAAAAGATGATTCTGGCAGCTCCTTAGAAATTCGTTCCTCAATTGCTGTAAAGATTTGTGCAGATACCCCGTCGTGCTGTAAAGCGTTTGAAAGCTGCTAGGAATGCGGATGTACTGTAATCTCTTACCAGCTCGAAATGTACTGCTTTTGTGCAGAAACATACAAAGATTCCATGCCTTCAGATGTACTGTCTCTGCGTATTCCACTCCGGAGGTGTGAAACAACCGAGCTTGCCTTACCCCTAAAGCATGAATATTTCCCATTTGTTGCTGTATTTGTGTAGCTTTATATCGGTAATACTTGAGGCACTTGTGGGTACAAGTTTTGACGTTGGCCTTCAGCTGCAAAATCCAGTATTTATTTCGCAGTGATCCATCTTGATCCAGGCAATTTGGTGAGCTAGCAACTGTGCTCCGCATAGTTCCAAATGTGCTAATGATTGAGTTTTGAGTGCATCGACTCTGGTCTTTGAAACAAGAAAACATGCGGATGTACGGCTGCAACGTACCTTTCTCAAATGCGTCGCAGAATCCATGGTTTTCGACCTGTGAATCTTTGGTAATATCAATCCAGCGCGGTATCTCGATGTTATCTAAGTTATTAAGCTAACTCCTTAGTTTTTTCCACGAAGTAATCACTGAAGGTGAGAGGTCGCTATCCCAAGACCGTTGCTCTTTCCAGATATTTTGCATTCAAATTGGTCCGACGATGACGCAAGGAGAAATCTATCCAGTTGAATCATACAGCCGAGCGATGTCTGAAAAAATTGTTTGTTTGGTCGTCATTTTTACGTCCTGAAGACTGATCCTGATTTAAGGATGTCCATGGCGGGGTGCCCATGCATTCCCAAAGTTTTGAAAGCGTTTTTTTCATTGAAAGAGTGAGGAAGTTGTATCTCTCGGTCTGTTGGGGTGTGTAGGGTTTTAACTTTTTGAACTATATGTGTGGGGTAAAAATGAGGGGTCGTTTACGTTTTCAAGTAAAGCCATGAATCCGCCTTTCTATTGAATTGTTGTTGCAACTCATCTTCAGTAAGTTTTTTTTTTTTTTGACATTTTAATTTATTTTTTTTATCATTATTTACATATTTATTATTATTATTTACTTTATTTATGTAATTCATGTTAAGATTAATTTAAGATATATATTATTATATATATATATATTATTGAGTGTTTATACATTTTAAAATGTTTTGTTTTTGTTATTATAAAGTGTTGTGTTGTGTTTTAAGTGGACAGCGTTGGGATTCAGTAGGAAGTCTCAAATACCGTCGGGGTTTTCATTCTCCAATTCCCATCGGCATTTTGGAATTTCAGAACTCTGCAACGTTGTTTGAAATGAACGATTTTGTGTGGTTTAGAGTGGACTTTATGTGTGTTGTGCTGTGTAGGAATGAAGCTTCGTTATATGTTGTGTATGTATGTTAGGTGTTGACTGAGAAATATTATTGAGTGATTGAGAAGAAAAAAAAAAAAGAAAGAGGAAACGGGGTAAAATGTTTTTGTGTTGTGTTGTGTAGAAATGGATGATGATGGATGATGAAATAGATTGTATATGTTTATCGTAATTTTAGTGTGAAATCCTAGTTTTGTGTTGCTTGATCATTTTGTATTTCTTTATTGTTGCTTGGTAGACAGCAGATTTTTCCAATTGATCGTGTAAGTTCTCCGGTACTTGTTTTCAAAGTGACCACTCAAATTAGTCCGTCGTTTCTGGGATGTGTAGCGATGATTCGTCCGAGTCGCTAATGCAACGGTGGTAGTCTTTCGTCTTTAATGAGAGCTAAGTCGACGCATTTTGGTCCCGGCTCCCTTGTCATCCAATTTGGGCGCTGTTGCATTCTGGACAGGTATTCCGTACTCCCCTTGCGCCAGAAATAGTTGGTGGTTGAAGTGATCCCCTTCCATCGCTCAAGATAACTTACCCTCTCAAAAGCAGTGTCTCCATGAGTCGAGTCGAGCGACGAGTCTTTCGCCGATTAAAAAATGTGCTGGTGTCAGCGTTTCCAAGTCTTCGATATCGTCCGACATTGGGCACAAAGGTCTGGAATTGAGGCAGGCTTCAGAGTAAGCAACGTTAACAGTTCTTCAAATGTCAGAGCTTCTTCCCCGACCGCTCTTCTGAAGTGATGCTTCACCCTTGCCTCCCAAAGTCCTCCGAAATTGGGAGATGCAGGGGGAATAAAATTCCACTTTGTGTGCAGCTGTGCCAGTTGTTCATTAACCGACCCCCAGTCAACCTTCGCCTTTTGCAGCATTCTCCCTAACTCCGTTTCTGCCCCTACAAAATTAGTGCCACGATCACTGTACAGTTCGGCGCACATTCCTCGGCGAGCTATAAATCGTTTGAAAGCCGCTAAGAACGCCTGTGTAGTAAAGTCTGACACGACCTTGATCTGCCTTGACTACTAGGCAGATGAATATTAAAAAATATCACTTTAATATTTTTGCACCTCGTCCTTTCCAGGGTTTGATGTCAAAGGGTCCTGCAAAGTCTACACCCGATCTGGAGAAAGGCCTTGCCATGCGAACTCTTGGCTCAGGTAAGTTCCCCATGAGTCGCTTTGTGACGAAAACAAGTGATACACTCACGCACCATCTTCTTTACCTTTCTCTTTAACGAAAAAATCCAGAACGCTGTGCGGATGTACGCCATAGGCATTTTGGAATTTCAGAACTCTGCAACGTTGTTTGAAATGAATGATTTTATATGGTTTAGAGTGGACTTTATGTCTGTTGTGCACACCGCACCAAACAGTTATTTTTTGTGGATGAAGTGGTGATTCGTGAATCACATGTGGGTCTTCACCCTACCAATAACGCATATTTTGCTTATTGACGAACCCATTGAGCCAAAAATGAGCTTCGTCACTGAAGATGATTTTGCGACTCCGAATATCTGTAGAAAATTTTTATGATTTGCAAACGTTGCTCGTTAATGTACTTTACCATGATCAAAATGTTGAGTTTACTGAATAATAGATAGTTGTCAAGTCCCTATTGGAAAACCCTATATTTGCAGTTTGCCTTATTTCTTTACAAATTCAGCTTGAACCTATAATTTTGTGGAAAAACCCGCGACCTTCGTCAACTCGCTATTGTCGGCCCATAAAACTAATTTGCCAAAAGGAATCAATTGAATTAATTCGTTCAAAGGCCGATAACATAAAAAGCCAAATATTGTCAATTGAACCAACAACTACGAACTTATTTATCAATTCCCACGAATTTCATTGTACCATGTTGAATGGCAAAACATTTGGTGCCTTGCAGAAGCCTATACACAGACATGTGGAATATGCCTAGCAGTACCAAAAAATATGAATAATTTAAATTTGGTAAAAAGTTACCAAGTTGTGCAAATCTTTTAAAATATGGCTTAACAACTCTTCCTCCCTGCATTCGATTTTTTTTTTTATAATCCCGCGCGCGCACCAAGGGGATATGAATACCCTTTTACTGCTTTTCTCCAGGGCGCGGGCGGGTGGTGTAGTAGTTTCAAACTCAGGTGTATTAGGTTTCGATATTTTTCCCAGAGGTGGTTGTCAAACTGGACGGGACGAGCAAGTGCATCCTCAACCAGTGGGTCTCAGTACGTGCTAGTTGTTAGTTCGTTACATTTAGCTCAGCCAGCAACCAACACTGATGTTATGCCTTCATGTTGATAACGAAGCACTCATATACAACTTCATTGTATTTTACGTGTTTTGGCTTGTGGATATGACGTCAATACGGATGCATTCCGCTCGTATATCATGGAAACCGCTGAAATGTTTGTCGACACATATCTTTTGTTTAACATGCTGTCATCTGTTCACGAGGTCTTAATACACGGTGCAGATTTAATAAACCAAGCAGCACTTCCAATTGGTATGATGTCTGAAGAAACCCTTGAAGCGAGGAATAAAGATTTTCGGAATATACGGCAGAACCATACCCGTTAAGACAAAAGTTAAGTTAAAAATTTCATTAACTCGAGTTCATATTAAAATACCCTAACAGAGCTGTTTAGCCCGCTGTGCACCGGATGCAAATATTATATTCCCGTCTAAAATATTTCACATACGGTGTCAGCACTATTAGATTATAAGTACAAGTGTAAGACAAAAATGTAATTAGAATTAAGTTGACTTTCAATAAAGACCTTTGTCGAAAAAAGTAATTACTTTTTTAAACTTTAAACTTACACTTAAACTTAACTTAACTTAAGCTTTAAACTTAACTCTGCCGTCAACGGCGCTTTTGAATTTTGTTTTACCCAAAATGCAAGAGCTGAACCTGGTGGATATGTGCTTCTGGCAAGATGACGCTACAATTGAGAAATGAGTTTGCTGAGCAATTAGAACCAGTGAATTGGCTGGCTAAATCGTGCGATTTGACTATTTTTTATGGGGAAAACTTTAAATCACCTAATTTAAAACTTGGAAGACAACATTACACGTGTTATTATCTACCATAGATACCAGCCAATATGCTCGAAAAAGTGATTCAAAATTAGACTCACTTAAAACGTAGTCGTGGTCAACATTTACATGAAATAATGTTTAAAAAGTGAAGGGCAAGCATTGATGTATCAACTAAAATAAAAATTTTATACACTTTTGTAATTTCCCTGCTCTTTTTTTTTTTTAACAACCAAACGTTTGCTAAATCACCCATTGATGTTCTTCGATATAAATTTAGCTAAACTAGTTCTGTTTGTAATGCGGATTTCATTGAAAAAAAGGAACCTAACGTGAAGTATTTGTTAGCCCTAATTGGGCAATCAATTATTTTTAAGAAATAAACCGAAGTCAAAGTTTTTTTGTTGGACAATTATTTATTACTCTGACATTTGCATAAAATGGGACATTTAGAAAATACTTGTAAATTGCCTTCATTCTAACAAAATCTGGCAAGTTATAGAGATGTAAAAGTGTTAGTAGTTCTCTTACAGTGTTCTATACGATGTAACGGGTTTGCAAAAGAATAAGTAGAGTTTGACATCTAGGGTGGTTCATCTATGGGCGCGGTGGTTCTTTGAACACCACCACACCTGTACCGAATTTACATCTCAGGTATGGTAAGGGAATGAAAACCTCACATACGTGAGACTAGACGCAGGCACCTAACCACGCAGAATAAACCATAGTTCAAAGTGTGTAAAGTGGATCGTAGAACTGTTAGTTTTGTGCTACTCAAAAGGCTTGGAATCCTCCCTTTAAAGCATCTTTACTGCTACAAAGTTTTGAAAATACTTTTTGAAACTCCGGGTACTACGCTGTTAGAGTTTATAAAAATTTCAACTTAAGAGTCAACATTAGAAATTTCTTAATTTCTTACCTCCAATCTACAAAGCTCACTTTTCACGATTTTATTCTATTACTGCGCTTTGTTTGTTTAATATACTACCTGAAAACCTTAGATGCGAAAGAGTGAAAACAGTATTTTTAAGTAATATTAAAAAAATGGCTTCTCTGTTTTAAGCATTCTAATATTAATTTGATTTGCAATTAAATTATATAACTGAATTTATTGTGCATTGTTTTCATTTTTTTATACATATATTTATTTTATATTTTTTTAATTTTTTTTACTCAATCTTTTATTTGGATTATATTTTCCCCATCAATAGTTTTATTCATTTTTAATATCTAATTTAATAATGATACATTGATACATAACTAAAAAAAAAAAGTTTTCGCAACGAGATAGACTGCAGTAAATCAAGCAACTAAACAATTAACAGCACAAGATTCTGCTGTAAGTGGATCAGGCGATGTTGAACTCATAGCTCAAGTCCAAGTCTGCAGAAGTGTAAATTTTGACCACGGTTCAAATGAAATCATATCGGTTATCATATACGTTTGGGTTCGTAAAATGCTTTGTAATAATAAATGCGATGAGGGTCGGAAAAGACTTGCGGAATTGGTGTGAGTAGAGAAAATATTATCTTCACTCCTACAAAAATTGGAAAATTTTTGTCCAAAAATGACGCCAACGCCTGTCTACTTCTTATTTATTGGAATTTAAATGGTTTATTGTTCTCATTGGGATGTTTCCCCGTTTTTCGGGAAGCAATATTCTGTCGGGTTTTGAGATTTACAATTTCGCATAGATTCTCTATGGCATCGAGATCAGTTAATTGAGCTGGCCATTTCAGAACAGAAAATCATGCCTCATTTAACCACTCAGCAGATAAATTAGAGTTGTGTTTGATCGCTTTCGTTTTGGGATCATGCAGGCATATAAAATAACCGATATTTGAAGAAGTGGGGTGATTTCCTGTACCGAAAAAACAATCCCACACCATAACATTACAATATTTTGGGTCTAAGCGTTTCCTCTGAGGTCTTCTAACTAACACTCTTCCATCTCATTCCTTGATATTAAATTTGGGTTCATCAAAGCATAGAATTACAGATATTATATTGTATATTGCACGACGAAAGAAAAAAAAAATTACACTTTTTTAATCATCCATTTTTATTTCGAACTTTGAACGATTTGTATAAATAAAATATACGAAGAAGGTTACGTGTGTTTACTTGCCGGTGGCGATTTTAGTTTTTTTCGGTTTTGGCGATCCAGAATTGATCCACTTGGACAATAGAACCTTAGTTTCGACGTCATAGCCAAACATCTATCTTTCGTCATTTGTTATGACACCTTTCAATAGTTCTGCATCGCTGACATGCTGCGACGCCGCCCCCTTTTTAAGCCAGCACCTCACCGATGGAGCACCGAAGGGACAGCAGAGGTATGTAGGAGGACGGTCAAGTATTAAGACTGTCTTCAATGAGGGAACACATAAGCATGCAACCAAGGAAACACATAAATAAAAAAAAACAACAAACAATAACAAAAGCATACAAGTAATAACACTGTTCGGAAAAAAAATTTCAAATATAACAACATAATCTAAATGTAAACAAATAAACGTAACGTGTGTTAAGCTTATGTGTTGTATGACACTTTAAAGTTAAAAGTTGATGCAATTTCCGAAAGAATAAATTAACTCTTTGCCGTTACACCAAGCCGAAAAGACGTGTTTTCTTTAAACCGCGTTTTTTGATCCATATTCTTTTTACTCTATACGTATCTAACAAAGTACACAACGCTACACATCCCATCATTTCGTTCATTTATTTCACAATAAACATTTTAGACAATAAAAAGTGCAAGCGCAAGTGCAAAGTGTAAGAGCATAAAACATATGGTATACGAGGTGTGTTTAAATTACCTTTTGATGATAGTGACTTTATATTTATAGAAAAAAATTACTTATTTATTAATATTAATGTTGTCTCCTACAAGTAGTTCACCTCAAATATAATCCACTTGTGCCAACGCTTTTTCCAATCCTCGAAGCACTTTTTGGTATAGCCGTGGGGTAGCCGCGGTGTGGTGGTATATGCATAGACTCCTCAAGCAGAGGGTCACGGGTTAGAATCCCGTGCAAGGCAATTCTTTGAAAAAGTCTTTTCATAGAATTTGTATGTAGTTATATTAAAATCCCGTCGGCATCAACTCTGACTAGAAGGCATAACACTGATATTTGAGTTGTTGCTGGCTGGGCTAAAATGTAACAAACTAACAACTAGTACGAACTAAGACCCACTGGCTGAGGATGCACTTGTTCGTCCCGTCCAGTTTGACAACCACCTCGGTAAAAAATATCGAAACCTAATACACCTGAGTTTCAAATTACTACACCACTCGATCGCGCCCTGGTGAAAAGCCAGTTAAAGGGTATTCATATCCTTTTGGTGCGCGCGAGGGATTATAAAAAAAAAGATGTTCGACTAAATCATTGACAAATGCTTTTATATTTTTGCAAATTAATTTGTTTTACGTTTACTAAGCATATGTGCAATTTAGTTTAGTCTATAGATGTTAATGAGTACTTTGGTTAATGCATGTCTTATTGACGTGATTAAAATTGCTCCTCAGATTCGAATTACAATAATAAAATTATTTGTTTGATGATTTCGAAATTAATATAAAGGGGTCTTCCAATAACGACTTGATAACTTTTTTTTTTTTTTTTGAATAAAAGGCAAACTATTTGAGATATTTCAAAAACTTTATTATTTGCTTGATGTACAATCAAAACATTTATGAATGGAACTCGACTTCGTTCATATGGCCACCGCGGGCACGTTTGCAGCGGTCGATTCGTTGGACCCAATTTTCAACGACTCAGCCACACATTTCGGCCAAAATTTTTGCTCTGAGCTCTTCCAACGTCGTCGGCGCGTTGGCATAAGCCAATGACTTAACGTGGCCCCACAGAAAATAGTTAAATCGCACGAACGAGGTGGACAATGGACTGGCCAATGTCTTGAGATAACATGCTCACCATACTTACTCTATAATAAATCGACTGCAGCGTGTGCTGTGTGGCTTGTAGCACCATTCTGTTAAAACCACATGTCGTCCAAGTCCATATCTTCCAATTCGGGCCAAAAATGTTCAGTGATCATGGCGCGATAACACTGACCATTAGCAGTAACGTGAAGATCGTTATCGTCGACAAATAAATAAACAGTTATTTTTTGTGAATGAAGTGGTGATTCATGAAGCACATGTGGGTTTTCACCCGACCAATAACGCATATTTTGCTATTTTTGACGAGCCAAAAATGAGCTTCGTCACTAAAGATGATTTTGCGATGAAAATCATCATCTTGGCGCATCTTCTCCAGAACCCAATCGGAGAACGTAGCTCGTTAGTGTACTTTACCATGATGAAAATGTTGAGTTTGGTGAATAAATTGACAGTTACAGTTTGATGATTAGTGAAAGAGTGCCTTCACAAATTAAATTCAAAGTTGTCAAGTCCCTATTGTAAAACCCTATACTACACCACCCGCCCGCGCTCTGGTAAAAGGCCAGTAAAAGGGTATTTATATCCCCTTGGATATTATAAATTATAAAAAAAAACCGCCAACATAATGGACTTGTTCTTAACTTCTCACCCTGATAAGTACACCGTTGATATGCTCTCCGCTCTAAACTCGTGGGAACATTGTGTTATATTAGCTAATTTTTCGTACTCTCAACACAGTTAAAAAAAAGATTCCGAAGGGTTCCGTATAGTAATACGAGAAAACCAATTGGAACCAATTAACACCTTTGGGAATTTTAACTAGTCGTTATGTTTCCTCGATAACGATGAGGATGCTGCTCGTGATATTATCACATACTATATTCTCTTCGAAATAAGAATTAAGAGTTCATCCCTCATCGGATGAAGATTATCAAGCCAAAGGAAAAGGCAAGATATGTCTCGAGCTGTAAAGAGGCTATCAGGGTTAGAAAAATGTTTTTTTCGGTCCTTCAAGACAAAGCCAGGAATGACTGCAACATCTTTCTTAAACCTGTGAAATTCCAATACGACCAAAATCTGAGACCAAAAATACTACAATGTCCCAAAAGGTGTTAAAAATTGTTAGTCATTTGTTAAAAATAGTAAAAACTCTGCGTTGTGCTTTGTCTCCGCCTACACTTGAGTGCGTCAAATCTTCAGTGGGACAAATCCACTTTCGCACTCATGTAGTAGGAAGAGTTCTAAAAGATCTTAGCATTACCAATTAGTTTGCTCCAGATGATATATCTTCCTTCCACTGCGTATGCTGGAAAACAGCATTTGTCCAGCATGTCCCTAAAAAAGGCTAATCTTCTTCTTTCTCTCTCTCCTCCTTCTTTCCAAGGTCATGGAAACGCTGATAAACCATCCGCTCATGAAATAGCTCAAAACACGAGAACATCCCAATGACTGGCAGTACGGTTTTCGTAGCTAGTAGCTCACTGCTCCATAAAAATCGCCAGTTATATTCCGCCCTTTCAAACTTACCGTAACACTAGTCTGTATATCCTCAAGACCACTTTCAGACATACTCTAAAATATCGTGATTCGTTATGGAATGATCTGATAAGCTCTTTATTTCCTAGTCAATATAACGTTCAAACATTTAAAACCAACGTTCTTCGGCACTTATCTTTCCATCCTCCCTGATTTTTTTTCGCCCGCGCTGTCTACAAGCATTTTTAAGGGTACTCAAATAACTTGAGTGCGAGTTAAGGAACCATAACAACCAAAACAACCAAAACAACCAAAACAACCCATGCTTATCGTCGGATGCCGTATCAATGCTAAAACGCAAATGCACTTATCGACGGTTGCAGTATTAGTAGAAAAACATAAACATAATAATTCCATTACAGCCACTCAGAAACTGTAAAAATAGCTCTAAGATATATCGAAGTTAGTTTTAAGAATATATTAAATAAAGCAAGTGCGTTTAAGTGCAAGCATAATATCTTATATATATATTTTTTTACTCATTTCAACTGAGGTAGAAATAACTGCGGGCTCGTGTTAAGAAAGAGATATCCTTGAAATATAAGAATCGCACAAAGTCCCCGATCTTGAAATAGGTAAACCAGTGTATCGCAAGAACACTAGCAAAAATTTAAAAAAAATAAAAAGGTATGCGATAAATAAAAAACGTACAATTTAGGAAGTAACCGTGACTTTATTATGAACGCTTGTTGCCGACTCTTAACAAGGAAATGAGACTTAAATTTGTGTTTTTTGCCGACTCGATGTATAAATTGGGACTGCCATCGTTTCCTTAAACTACTTCGTAACGAAAGCATATATCTTTTGATCATTGACCTATGTATAATTACGGATCCACCAGATAGCTACGCACTTGCCGTTTGTGCCAGGTCGTCATTCCGGTGCATACATTGGGCAGGATTGCTCAATATCGGAAGCCTAGACATGCCGTATACCTTACAACAATGCACAGCGCTTAGCCATAGTTGTGTGCGTTACTCAGTGAGTCAGTGGGAGGAACGTAAAACCACAAAAACATAGCATTTTTTTGTATGCCATTTCGCAGTTTTGTCTCTTTCGCTTCTTCTAAGCGTTTTTGCCGTCGGAATTTGATTTGATCGCAGACCTTTGATTCGAAAGTGAACTTGCATTTGCTGACGGAAGATGCTATGCAGGTAGTGGGTGGTGGTGGGTTATGATGATGGGTGCTGCGATGCCGGTTTGCCCGGCCACAGCACGAAGACTCAACTGTCGTTGTGATTTTGTATCAGCTATCATCTTCGTGCATGACTATGTGCATGAAAAGTAAAAAAAAACGTTCGGTGAATGGTGTGGGGCAATACTATGTTACAGGGGTTAGTTTAATTCATTATAAGTTAGTTAATTGATTTGTATATACATATGTATGTGTGTGTGTGTGTGTGCGCGCGTGAATGTGTTATTCATTTGCCACTTGCAGAAGCCATAGTTTCGTTATCGGACGCTTTAAAGTTGTGGTTGCCGTCTTAATTGTCACAACCCGAATTTTAACACCAGCTCCAGAATGCGTTGCTTGAATTCTACCAAGTTTCCATAGGGTGGAAGCTGTTGGTGTCGGATCAAGTATTCGGTTCTCCATTTACTCCAGAAATCCTGTTGGATTTTTTGCATTAAGTGTGGTGTGTCTATATGTTGTTTAAGTAGGTTTCGGGTGCCATATTCAGTGACGCACCAATTAAAAAAACCTCTGGGGTCAAGATGGACAGATCCCCAGTGGCCGTGAATTCAAGCATAGAACGTCGTTTTTAACCTTTGAAAGATCTGAGGGCTTTATTTATAGATCTGTGGCTTGAATTTGTAACGGCAGACGTTGTTGTGCTTCAAAATATTAGGACCATGTCACCATAAACAATGATGCCGAAGTTCCTTTGGAGAGATTTCTCTGGACGCAACGTCTGTTGGATTCTCCTGGGACGAAACAAAGTTCCAACAATTACGATCTACGAGCTCCTGTATTTCTGCTACCCTGCTAGCTACTAAAGTAGTTCGAATGTGGTGTGATTTTCGAATCACACTAAGCAGACTTGTGCATTTTCCTGTGTCACGAATAGTTAAGGTATGTGCTAGCGATTGAGTATTGAGAACAGCGACTCCGGTTCTGGAAACAAGTAAACATGTAGATGTTTTTTCGCTTTTAGAGGTTCGGACATATACTGTCCTTATCTGAAACTGCTGACAACAACCTTGCGTTGTTTCTAGACCATTTGCATTGTTGAAACCCTCCATGGTTAAGCATTGTGATGCATTTCGGCAGCTTCCTCTTCTGAGTCTGCCCAATGTATAACATCGTCCACGTAAAAGTTCTTCTTAGTGATTTCAGATGCAACGCGATAGTTCTCTTGTTAACCTGCAGCTAGTTGTTGAAGAGTGCGGATCGCTAAGTACGGAGTCGCAGCGGACCCAAACGTAACCGTCTTAAAGCGATATACCTTGTCCTTTTCTCCTTTAACATATCTTCATAAAATGAGTTGATAGGCTGAGTCCTCGGGCACCCAGATCTGCCGATACATTTTATTGATATCTGACACACATACAATTTTATGTTTTCTGAACCTGGCAATATGGTCGTAGATATTATCCTGTAATCGTGGTCCAACAAAAATATGGTTATTGTGTGATGTGATTGGATTAGATTAGATTTCTTTATTCAATATAATAAATTGCACATTATAATCATAGAGAAAAAAAACTGAATAAAAGAAGGCATGACACTTATGTCGTCTGCTCATTTAGTAATGTGCCACCGGATCATTTACAGGTCACATTTAGTAGTAGTATGGAGAGATGTTACCGTTGTCTGATGGTCAGACGACATGCGACCGGAGAGGACCCATCCCAGCCCATTGCGTTGGGCCATGAGGCTTCCTGGCTACCCTTTAATGATACTGTGGCTATTTTATTTGTTCTTCGAATAAATAAAAACCACAGAAATTTTATTTTACAAATTTTATTATCACTTAAGATGAACGATGATATCAGCAAAGTATCCGCAAGAGAAACAAAAAAATGTCCTGTCACTTTATCGTGTGGACTGAAGGTTCACATACAATTAGATATGTGTGTGGACTGAAGGTTCACACACAATGAGAAATTTTAGTGTTAAAATTTATCGGCAGTGAAGCTGCCATATCACTCCCCCACCAGTGATCTACCTAGATTGCTTAATGAATGTTACAAAACGCTTTGATTTGTTTACTTACCTACCCGATCTTGTAGGTGGGGTATTTTCAGTTGCCTTATTAATATGAACACACTGTGTTTCTATGGGTACTTTTTTACTAACTAAACTATTTTTTTTATGTATTACTCTATTAGAATAGTTTTACATAAGGCAATTCTTATCTAGTACAATATTTTGATTTACGTTTCTTCTAGTCTCATTAGCATTTTGATTATCTTGCTTATTTGAATTTACATCTAGTATCGCAGCCTTAAGGCGATTGACCGATACCGTAACTGATTTATCTTTAACCAGAATGTCAACATTTTTGTCGCTATAAAAACTTATAGCAGATTGAATTGTTCACTTTATACAAGTTGCAATAGAGGGCGCGTTCACATACCACAAACATATTGACAATTGACATGCAATTCGACCATCATTAAAACAACAAATTTTTTGCGTACATTTCGTCGCAACATCGACGCACTGCGCAAGCAAGAAATGCGTACGCGGAGAATTGTTATTGTACAAAATAATACCACAAATTGTACCGAATATGTTGGGAAAATATTTTTAATGAATTCATTTTTTCTTTTGGATTTTCCCATTTTTTTCTTTTCTTCTTTTTGCACACGCGGTTATCACCTTTGCGAGAAAAAAACACACGACGTATGCATTTCAATATATACACACGACCATACGTATATACGACTGTGTATTTGCGCCGGTGTACACAATCCCAAACGATTTAGAATTTTATGGTAAGGGAAAATAGCTGACAAAAAAAAATATATGTAAATAAAAAACTCTTACCTTTTATCAATAACTACAATAAAACTAATAAAAAAAGGTGGAAGGCTAAACAAAAACCAGTCTTGTCAGTCTTGGTCAGCGATCAAAACAAACTATTGCACTTTTGCAAAATAAAGCAAATTATATACATTTCATCTCTCTTTGTTGCCCGTATTGTTATGTCACCATTCTTGTCACCTACATGTTATGTTCTATATTTATAACTTACTCATATACGCATTCCCACTCACACAACACACAACTCTTTTGTCAAAAGAAGTACAACATACTCCAACTGCGGTGGGATATAGTAAAGTACATGATTGAGTACACTTGTGAAGGAAAATCGTCTATCAGGCGGGAGCATGTTCGGAAATACAGTGTACATTCTATTTTAAAATGTTATTTCTATTAAAACTAATTTCAAATGTAATAACTTAATTTAAATGTAAACAAATAAACGTAACGTAAGCTTATGTTTTGTAATACGAATGAATTGTATGACACTTTAAAGTTAAAAATGGATGTAGTTTCTGGAAGAATAAATTAAATCTCTTTGCTGTTACACCAAGCCTAAAACACGTGTTTTCAATGAACCGTATTTTTCGATCTCTATTCTTTTTACCCTACACGTATCTAACAAAGTAAAAAACCGGCTAACTGATGGCAGAAGGGCCCGCAAACTAAATATTGTAACAATATTTATAAATAATTGTAAAGAGTGACACGCTTTTGGTCAGGCCTCATTCCTTCCAAATAAGTGCCAAGCACTCGCTCCTCACGTAGAAAAACAATAACACCGTGAAAACAAAACAAAAAAAAAAAAATAAATAAATAAATAAAAAAAAATTAAATAAGAACAACCGCGCGCGAGTGAAAAATCAAAGAAAAAAAAAATCACTTGTGGAGCGAAAGAAATGCGCAAATGCAGTGTTAACATCTACAGAGCGGGCATTCCAATCTTCCTGCCCCTGGTCATACTGTTGCTTGCACTCAGTCACTGCCGTTGTTGTATTACATTGTCATTCAACATGGGCCACTGCCACTGAGTGTATGTAACAACCGATGTATAGCGTGTTGTGGCTATGAATTTTGGTGGTATGCTGTTTCTTATTGTTATAAGGGCATAACACCCACAACAATTTTTACAATTAGGTAAACCAACTTCCAATTTTTACTTCACTCGTCGTTTGTGTTTTTTCTGTTTGTCTTTTTTATAATGATTCGGGAATTTAGAGTGGATATAGCAAATATTCGCGGGCTAAGAAGTAATCACTTTTCTGCATACGTCCACGTCTGCTAATATAGATCAGCTGTTTTGGTACTTAGTGAAACACAGGTAGATCCCCACTCACACTTCAGATCACCTGGCTACGAACCAGTGCCATTATTCTTCTCTTACCGCTGTCCCGCCTTTTACGTGCGAAGTGATGAAACCTACCGAACTCCAGCGGAATCCATTTTCATATGGTTAAAATTCCATATCCGTAAGCAAATTATCCACTATTGTTTTATTTACAGAAGCCCCAAACTGGACAACAGTTGGATGCGCTGTCTGACTCTATACGAATACAACACCGAAGGAGGATGTATTAAACTTGAAAACAATTTGATCAGTCTTGTAAATGAGCCCACACGAATACCAGACGTTGATTGTCATAGTCCGCAACGTTGGGGGTGACCGTGGTGTCACCAAGCAGAGGGTCGCGAGTTCGAATCCCGTGCGAGGCAATTTTCTGAAAAAGTCTTTTCATAGAATTTGTATGTAGTTATATGAAAATTCCATCGGCGTCAACTCTGACTTGAAGGCATAACACTGATGTTGGAGTGGTTGCTGGCTAGGCTAAATGTAACAAACTAACAACTAGCAGGTACTATGAACCACTGCTTGAGGATGCACTGGTTCCAGTTTGACAACCACCTCTGTGAAAATATCGAAAACTAATACACCTGAGTTTCAAACTATAGGGTTTTTTAATAACGACCTGACAACGGCTTGAATGTAACTCGACTTCGTTCATATGGCCACTTCGGGCACATTTGCAGCGGTCGATTCGTTGGACCCAATTTTCAACGACTCGGCCACACATTTCGGCCGAAACGGCCGCTATTTCGCGTTCAATGATTGCTCTGAGCTCTTCCAACGTTGTCGGCGTGTTGCCGTTGTAGCGTGTGCTGTGTGCCTTGTGGCACCATCCTGTTGAAACTACATGTCGTCCAAGTCCATATCTTCCAATTCGGGTGTGGAAAATAATCGGTGATCATGGCGCGATAACGCTGACCATTAACAGCAACGTGACGATCGTTATCGTCGACAAATAAATATGGCCCAATAACGCCGCCGGCACGCAAGCCGCACCAAACAGTTATTTTTTGTGAATGAATTGGTGATTCGTGAAGCACATGTGGGTTTTCACCCGACCAATAACGCATATTTTGCTTGTTGACGAACCCATTGAGCCAAAAAATGAGCTTCGTCACTGAAGATGATTGTGCGATGAAAATCTTCATCTTGGCATATCTTCTCCAGAACCCAATCGGAGAACGTAGCTCGTTAGTGTACTTTACCATGATGAAAATGTTGAGTTTACTGAATAAATTGACAGTCACAGTTTGATGATTAGTGAAAAAGTGCCTTCACAAATTAAATTCAAAGTTTTCAAGTCCCTATTGTTAAACCCTATACTACACCACCCGCCCGCGCTCTGGTAAAAAGCCAGTAAAAAGGTATTTATATCCCCTTGGTGAGCGCACGGAATTATAAAAAAAAAACCGCCAACATAATGGACTTGTTCTTAACTTCCTCTAGACTCGTGGGACCATTGTGCTATATCAGTTAATTTTTCGTACTGTCAACACAGTTAAAAAAATGATTCCGAAGAGATCCGGTGTCAATTGACACCTTTGGGAATTTTAACTGGTTTATGTTTCCTCGATAACGATGATGATGCTGCTCCTGATATGATCACAGACTATATTCTCTTTGGAATAAGGTTCTTTACCCCTCATCGGACGAAGATTATCAAGCCAAAGGAAAAGGCAAAGTACGTCTCGAGCTGTAAAGAGGCTATCATAGCCAGGAATGACTGCAACATCTTACTTAAACCTGTGAAATTCCAATACGACCAAATTCTGAGACAAAAAATACTACAATGTCCCAAAAGGTGTTAACAATTGTTAGTCATTTGTTAAAAATAGTAAAAACTCTGTGTTGTGCTTTGTCTCTGCCTACACTTGAGTGCGTCAAATCTTCAGTGGGACAAATCCACTTTCGCACTTGTGTAGTAGCAAGAGTTCTAAAAGATCTTAGCATTCCCAATTAGTTTGCTCCAGATGATATATCTTCCTTCCACTGCGTATGCTGGAAAACAGCATTTGTCCAGCATGTCCCTAAAAAAGGCTAATCTTCTTCTTTCTCTCTCTCCTCCTTCTTTCCAAGGTCATGGAAACGCTGATAAACCATCCGCTCATGAAATAGCTCAAAACACGAGAACATCCCAATGACTGGCAGTACGGTTTTCGTAGCTAGTAGCTCACTGCTCCATAAAAATCGCCAGTTATATTCCGCCCTTTCAAACTTACCGTAACACTAGTCTGTATATCCTCAAGACCACTTTCAGACATACTCTAAAATATCGTGATTCGTTATGGAATGATCTGATAAGCTCTTTATTTCCTAGTCAATATAACGTTCAAACATTTAAAACCAACGTTCTTCGGCACTTATCTTTCCATCCTCCCTGATTTTTTTTCGCCCGCGCTGTCTACAAGCATTTTTAAGGGTACTCAAATAACTTGAGTGCGAGTTAAGGAACCATAACAACCAAAACAACCCATGCTTATCGTCGGATGCCGTATCAATGCTAAAACGCAAATGCACTTATCGACGGTTGCAGTATTAGTAGAAAAACATAAACATAATAATTCCATTACAGCCACTCAGAAACTGTAAAAATAGCTCTAAGATATATCGAAGTTAGTTTTAAGAATATATTAAATAAAGCAAGTGCGTTTAAGTGCAAGCATAATATCTTATATATATATTTTTTTACTCATTTCAACTGAGGTAGAAATAACTGCGGGCTCGTGTTAAGAAAGAGATATCCTTGAAATATAAGAATCGCACAACGTCCCCGATCTTGAAAAAGGTAAACCAGTGTATCGCAAGAACACTAGCAAAAATTAAAAAAAAATAAAAAGGTATGCGATAAATAAAAAACATACAATTTAAGAAGTAACCGTGACTTTATTATGAACGCTTGTTGCCGACTCTTAACAAGGAAATGAGACTTAAATTTGTGTTTTTTGCCGACTCGATGTATAAATTGGGACTGCCATCGTTTCCTTAAACTACTTCGTAACGAAAGCATATATCTTTTGATCATTGACCTATGTATAATTACGGATCCACCAGATAGCTACGCACTTGCCGTTTGTGCCAGGTCGTCATTCCGGTGCATACATTGGGCAGGATTGCTCAATATCGGAAGCCTAGACATACCGTATACCTTACAACAATGCACAGCGCTTAGCCATAGTTGTGTGCGTTACTCAGTGAGTCAGTGGGAGGAACGTAAAACCACAAAAACATAGCATTTTTTTGTATGCCATTTCGCAGTTTTGTCTCTTTCGCTTCTTCTAAGCGTTTTTGCCGTCGGAATTTGATTTGATCGCAGGCCTTTGATTCGAAAGTGAACTTGCATTTGCTGACGGAAGATGCTATGCAGGGTTATGATGATGGGTGCTGCGATGACGGTTTGTTGCGTTGCAACATCCTGCCCGGCCACAGCACGAAGACTCAACTGTCGTTGTGATTTTGTATCAGCTATCATCTTCGTGCATGACTATGTGCATGAAAAGTAAAAAAAAACGTTCGGTGAATGGTGTGGGGCAATACTATGTTACAGGGGTTAGTTTAATTCATTATAAGTTAGTTAATTGATTTGTATATACATATGTATGTGTGTGTGTGTGTGCGCGCGTGAATGTGTTATTCATTTGCCACTTGCAGAAGCCATAGTTTCGTTATCGGACGCTTTAAAGTTGTGGTTGCCGTCTTAATTGTCACAACCCGGATTTTAACACCAGCTCCAGGATGCGTTGCTTGAATTCTACCAAGTTTCCATAGGGTGGAAGCTGTTGGTGTCGGATCAAGTATTCGGTTCTCCATTTACTCCAGAAATCCTGTTGGATTTTTTGCATTAAGTGTCATCTATCCATGTGGTGTGTCTTGATCTTGTTTAAGTAGGTTTCGGGTGCCATATTCAGTGACGCACCAATTAAAAAAACCTCTGGGGTCAAGATGGACAGATCCCCAGTGGCCGTGAATTCAAGCATAGAACGTCGTTTTTAACCTTTGAAAGATCTGAGGGCTTTATTTATAGATCTGTGGCTTGAATTTGTAACGGCAGACGTTGTTGTGCTTCAAAATATTAGGACCATGTCACCATAAACAATGATGCCGAAGTTCCTTTGGAGAGATTTCTCTGGACGCAACGTCTGTTGGATTCTCCTGGGACGAAACAAAGTTCCAACAATTACGATCTACGAGCTCCTGTATTTCTGCTACCCTGCTAGCTACTAAAGTAGTTCGAATGTGGTGTGATTTTCGAATCACACTAAGCAGACTTGTGCATTTTCCTGTGTCACGAACAGTTAAGGTAGGAACTGTGCTCCGCATAGTTCCAAATGTGCTAGCGATTGAGTATTGAGAGCAGCGACTCCGGTTCTGGAAACAAGAAAACATGTAGATGTTTTTTCGCTTTTAGAGGTTCGGACATATACTGTCCTTATCTGAAACTGCTGACAACAACCTTGCGTTGTTTCTAGACCATTTGCATTGTTGAAACCCTCCATAGTTAAGCATTGTGATGCATTTCGGCAGCTTCCTCTTCTGAGTCTGCCCAATGTATAACATCGTCCACGTAAAAGTTCTTCTTAGTGATTTCAGATGCAACGCGATAGTTCTCTTGTTAACCTGCAGCTAGTTGTTGAAGAGTGCGGATCGCTAAGTACGGAGTCGCAGCGGACCCAAACGTAACCGTCTTAAAGCGATATACCTTGTCCTTTTCTCCTTTAACATATCTTCATAAAATGAGTTGATAGGCTGAGTCCTCGGGCACCCAGATCTGCCGATACATTTTATTGATATCTGACACACATACAATTTTATGTTTTCTGAACCTGGCAATATGGTCGTAGATATTATCCTGTAATCGTGGTCCAACAAAAATATGGTTATTGTGTGATGTGATTGGATTAGATTAGATTTCTTTATTCAATATAATAAATTGCACATTATAATCATAGAGAAAAAAAACTGAATAAAAGAAGGCATGACACTTATGTTGTCTGCTCATTTAGTAATGTGCCACCGGATCATTTACAGGTCACATTTAGTAGTAGTATGGAGAGATGTTACCGTTGTCTGATGGTCAGACGACATGCGACCGGAGAGGACCCATCCCAGCCCATTGCGTTGGGCCATGAGGCTTCCTGGCTACCCTTTAATGATACTGTGGCTATTTTATTTGTTCTTCGAATAAATAAAAACCACAAAAATTTTATTTTACAAATTTTATTATCACTTAAGATGAACGATGATATCAGCAAAGTATCCGCAAGAGAAACAAAAAAATGTCCTGTCACTTTATCGTGTGGACTGAAGGTTCACATACAATTAGATATGTGTGTGGACTGAAGGTTCACACACAATGAGAAATTTTAGTGTTAAAATTTATCGGCAGTGAAGCTGCCATATCACTCCCCCACCAGTGATCTACCTAGATTGCTTAATGAATGTTACAAAACGCTTTGATTTGTTTACTTACCTACCCGATCTTGTAGGTGGGGTATTTTCAGTTGCCTTATTAATATGAACACACTGTGTTTCTATGGGTACTTTTTTACTAACTAAACTATTTTTTTTATGTATTACTCTATTAGAATAGTTTTACATAAGGCAATTCTTATCTAGTACAATATTTTGATTTACGTTTCTTCTAGTCTCATTAGCATTTTGATTATCTTGCTTATTTGAATTTACATCTAGTATCGCAGCCTTAAGGCGATTGACCGATACCGTAACTGATTTATCTTTAACCAGAATGTCAACATTTTTGTCGCTATAAAAACTTATAGCAGATTGAATTGTTCACTTTATACAAGTTGCAATAGAGGGCGCGTTCACATACCACAAACATATTGACAATTGACATGCAATTCGACCATCATTAAAACAACAAATTTTTTGCGTACATTTCGTCGCAACATCGACGCACTGCGCAAGCAAGAAATGCGTACGCGGAGAATTGTTATTGTACAAAATAATACCACAAATTGTACCGAATATGTTGGGAAAATATTTTTAATGAATTCATTTTTTCTTTTGGATTTTCCCATTTTTTTCTTTTCTTCTTTTTGCACACGCGGTTATCACCTTTGCGAGAAAAAAACACACGACGTATGCATTTCAATATATACACACGACCATACGTATATACGACTGTGTATTTGCGCCGGTGTACACAATCCCAAACGATTTAGAATTTTATGGTAAGGGAAAATAGCTGACAAAAAAAAAAATATATGTAAATAAAAAACTCTTACCTTTTATCAATAACTACAATAAAACTAATAAAAAAAGGTGGAAGGCTAAACAAAAACCAGTCTTGTCAGTCTTGGTCAGCGATCAAAACAAACTATTGCACTTTTGCAAAATAAAGCAAATTATATACATTTCATCTCTCTTTGTTGCCCGTATTGTTATGTCACCATTCTTGTCACCTACATGTTATGTTCTATATTAATAACTTACTCATATACGCATTCCCACTCACACAACACACAACTCTTTTGTCAAAAGAAGTACAACATACTCCAACTGCGGTGGGATATAGTAAAGTACATGATTGAGTACACTTGTGAAGGAAAATCGTCTATCAGGCGGGAGCTTGTTCGGAAATACAGGGTACATTCTATTTTAAAATGTTATTTCTATTAAAACTAATTTCAAATGTAATAACTTAATTTAAATGTAAACAAATAAACGTAACGTAAGCTTATGTTTTGTAATACGAATGAATTGTATGACACTTTAAAGTTAAAAATGGATGTAGTTTCTGGAAGAATAAATTAAATCTCTTTGCTGTTACACCAAGCCTAAAACACGTGTTTTCAATGAACCGTATTTTTCGATCTCTATTCTTTTTACCCTACACGTATCTAACAAAGTAAAAAACCGGCTAACTGATGGCAGAAGGGCCCGCAAACTAAATATTGTAACAATATTTATAAATAATTGTAAAGAGTGACACGCTTTTGGTCAGGCCTCATTCCTTCCAAATAAGTGCCAAGCACTCGCTCCTCACGTAGAAAAACAATAACACCGTGAAAACAAAACAAAAAAATAAATAAATAAATAAATAAAAAAAAATTAAATAAGAACAACCGCGCGCGAGTGAAAAATCAAAGAAAAAAAAAAATCACTTGTGGAGCGAAAGAAATGCGCAAATGCAGTGTTAACATCTACAGAGCGGGCATTCCAATCTTCCTGCCCCTGGTCATACTGTTGCTTGCACTCAGTCACTGCCGTTGTTGTATTACATTGTCATTCAACATGGGCCACTGCCACTGAGTGTATGTAACAACCGATGTATAGCGTGTTGTGGCTATGAATTTTGGTGGTATGCTGTTTCTTATTGTTATAAGGGCATAACACCCACAACAATTTTTACAATTAGGTAAACCAACTTCCAATTTTTACTTCACTAGTCGTTTGTAACAATATTTATAAATAATTGTAAAGAGTGACACGCTTTTGGTCAGGCCTCATTCCTTCCAAATAAGTGCCAAGCACTCGCTCCTCACGTAGAAAAACAATAACACCGTGAAAACAAAACAAAAAAAAAAAAAATAAATAAATAAAAAAAAATTAAATAAGAACAACCGCGCGCGAGTGAAAAATCAAAGAAAAAAAAAATCACTTGTGGAGCGAAAGAAATGCGCAAATGCAGTGTTAACATCTACAGAGCGGGCATTCCAATCTTCCTGCCCCTGGTCATACTGTTGCTTGCACTCAGTCACTGCCGTTGTTGTATTACATTGTCATTCAACATGGGCCACTGCCACTGAGTGTATGTAACAACCGATGTATAGCGTGTTGTGGCTATGAATTTTGGTGGTATGCTGTTTCTTATTGTTATAAGGGCATAACACCCACAACAATTTTTACAATTAGGTAAACCAACTTCCAATTTTTACTTCACTAGTCGTTTGTGTTTTTTCTGTTTGTCTTTTTTATAATGATTCGGGAATTTAGAGTGGATATAGCAAATATTCGCGGGCTAAGAAGTAATCACTTTTCTGCATACGTCCACGTCTGCTAATATAGATCAGCTGTTTTGGTACTTAGTGAAACACAGGTAGATCCCCACTCACACTTCAGATCACCTGGCTACGAACCAGTGCCATTATTCTTCTCTTACCGCTGTCCCGCCTTTTACGTGCGAAGTGATGAAACCTACCGAACTCCAGCGGAATCCATTTTCATATGGTTAAAATTCCATATCCGTAAGCAAATTATCCACTATTGTTTTATTTACAGAAGCCCCAAACTGGACAACAGTTGGATGCGCTGTCTGACTCTATACGAATACAACACCGAAGGAGGATGTATTAAACTTGAAAACAATTTGATCAGTCTTGTAAATGAGCCCACACGAATACCAGACGTTGATTGTCATAGTCCGCAACGTTGGGGGTGACCGTGGTGTCACCAAGCAGAGGGTCGCGAGTTCGAATCCCGTGCGAGGCAATTTTCTGAAAAAGTCTTTTCATAGAATTTGTATCTAGTTATATGAAAATTCCGTCGGCGTCAACTCTGACTTGAAGGCATAACACTGATGTTGGAGTGGTTGCTGGCTGGGCTAAATGTAACAAACTAACAACTAGCAGGTACTATGAACCACTGCTTGAGGATGCACTGGTTCCAGTTTGACAACCACCTCTGTGAAAATATCGAAAACTAATACACCTGAGTTTCAAACTATAGGGTTTTTTAATAACGACCTGACAACGGCTTGAATGTAACTCGACTTCGTTCATATGGCCACTTCGGGCACATTTGCAGCGGTCGATTCGTTGGACCCAATTTTCAACGACTCGGCCACACATTTCGGCCGAAACGGCCGCTATTTCGCGTTCAATGATTGCTCTGAGCTCTTCCAACGTTGTCGGCGTGTTGGCATAAGCCAATGACTTAACGTAGCCCCACAGAAAATAGTCAAGCGGCATTAAATAGCACAAACGAGGCGGCCAGTCGACTGGCCCATGTCTTGAGATAACACGCTCACCATACTTACTCTTCAATAAATCGATTGTAGCGTGTGCTGTGTGCCTTGTGGCACCATCCTGTTGAAACTACATGTCGTCCAAGTCCATATCTTCCAATTCGGGTGTGGAAAATAATCGGTGATCATGGCGCGATAACGCTGACCATTAACAGCAACGTGACGATCGTTATCGTCGACAAATAAATATGGCCCAATAACGCCGCCGGCACGCAAGCCGCACCAAACAGTTATTTTTTGTGAATGAAGTGGTGATTCATGAAGCACATGTGGGTTTTCACCCGACCAATAACGCATATTTTGCTTGTTGACGAACCCATTGAGCCAAAAAATGAGCTTCGTCACTGAAGATGATTGTGCGATGAAAATCTTCATCTTCGCGCATCTTCTCCAGAACCCAATCGGAGAACGTAGCTCGTTAGTGTACTTTACCATGATGAAAATGTTGAGTTTACTGAATAAATTGACAGTCACAGTTTGATGATTAGTGAAAAAGTGCCTTCACAAATTAAATTCAAAGTTTTCAAGTCCCTATTGTTAAACCCTATACTACACCACCCGCCCGCGCTCTGGTAAAAAGCCAGTAAAAAGGTATTTATATCCCCTTGGTGAGCGCACGGAATTATAAAAAAAAACCGCCAACATAATGGACTTGTTCTTAACTTCCTCTAGACTCGTGGGACCATTGTGCTATATCAGTTAATTTTTCGTACTGTCAACACAGTTAAAAAAATGATTCCGAAGAGATCCGGTGTCAATTGACACCTTTGGACTGGTTTATGTTTCCTCGATAACGATGAGGATGCTGCTCCTGATATGATCACAGACTATATTCTCTTTGGAATAAGGTTCTTTACCCCTCATCGGACGAAGATTATCAAGCCAAAGGAAAAGGCAAAGTACGTCTCGAGCTGTAAAGAGGCTATCAGGGTTAGAAAAAATTTTTTTCGGTCCTTCAAGGCAAAGCCAGGAATGACTGCAACATCTTACTTAAACCTGTGAAATTCCAATACGACCAAATTCTGAGACAAAAAATACTACAATGTCCCAAAAGTTGTTAACAATTGTTAGTCATTTGTTAAAAATAGTAAAAACTCTGTGTTGTGCTTTGTCTCTGCCTACACTTGAGTGCGTCAAATCTTCAGTGGGACAAATCCACTTTCGCACTTGTGTAGTAGCAAGAGTTCTTAAAGATCTTAGCATTCCCAATTAGTTTGCTCCAGATGATATATCTTCCTTCCACTGCGTATGCTTTTTTATCAATTATACTTTAGGACTCTTTTCGAGCAGATGGAAAACAGCATTTGTCCAGCATGTCCCTAAAAAAGGCTAATCTTCTTCTTTCTCTCTCTCCTCCTTCTTTCCAAGGTCATGGAAACGCTGATAAACCATCCGCTCATGAAATAGCTCAAAACACGAGAACATCTCAATGACTGGCAGTACGGTTTTCGTAGCTAGTAGCTCACTGCTCCATAAAAATCGCCAGTTATATTCCGCCCTTTCAAACTTACCGTAACACTAGTCTGTATATCCTCAAGACCACTTTCAGACATACTCTAAAATATCGTGATTCGTTATGGAATGATCTGATAAGCTCTTTATTTCCTAGTCAATATAACGTTCAAACATTTAAAACCAACGTTCTTCGGCACTTATCTTTCCATCCTCCCTGATTTTTTTTCGCCCGCGCTGTCTACAAGCATTTTTAAGGGTACTCAAATAACTTGAGTGCGAGTTAAGGAACCATAACAACCAAAACAACCCATGCTTATCGTCGGATGCCGTATCAATGCTAAAACGCAAATGCACTTATCGACGGTTGCAGTATTAGTAGAAAAACATAAACATAATAATTCCATTACAGCCACTCAGAAACTGTAAAAATAGCTCTAAGATATATCGAAGTTAGTTTTAAGAATATATTAAATAAAGCAAGTGCGTTTAAGTGCAAGCATAATATCTTATATATATATTTTTTTACTCATTTCAACTGAGGTAGAAATAACTGCGGGCTCGTGTTAAGAAAGAGATATCCTTGAAATATAAGAATCGCACAAAGTCCCCGATCTTGAAATAGGTAAACCAGTGTATCGCAAGAACACTAGCAAAAATTTAAAAAAAATAAAAAGGTATGCGATAAATAAAAAACGTACAATTTAGGAAGTAACCGTGACTTTATTATGAACGCTTGTTGCCGACTCTTAACAAGGAAATGAGACTTAAATTTGTGTTTTTTGCCGACTCGATGTATAAATTGGGACTGCCATCGTTTCCTTAAACTACTTCGTAACGAAAGCATATATCTTCTGATCATTGACCTATGTATAATTACGGATCCACCAGATAGCTACGCACTTGCCGTTTGTGCCAGGTCGTCATTCCGGTGCATACATTGGGCAGGATTGCTCAATATCGGAAGCCTAGACATACCGTATACCTTACAACAATGCACAGCGCTTAGCCATAGTTGTGTGCGTTACTCAGTGAGTCAGTGGGAGGAACGTAAAACCACAAAAACATAGCATTTTTTTGTATGCCATTTCGCAGTTTTGTCTCTTTCGCTTCTTCTAAGCGTTTTTGCCGTCGGAATTTGATTTGATCGCAGGCCTTTGATTCGAAAGTGAACTTGCATTTGCTGACGGAAGATGCTATGCAGGTGGTGGGTGGTGGTGGGTTATGATGATGGGTGCTGCGATGACGGTTTGTTGCGTTGCAACATCCTGCCCGGCCACAGCACGAAGACTCAACTGTCGTTGTGATTTTGTATCAGCTATCATCTTCGTGCATGACTATGTGCATGAAAAGTAAAAAAAAACGTTCGGTGAATGGTGTGGGGCAATACTATGTTACAGGGGTTAGTTTAATTCATTATAAGTTAGTTAATTGATTTGTATATACATATGTATGTGTGTGTGTGTGTGCGCGCGTGAATGTGTTATTCATTTGCCACTTGCAGAAGCCATAGTTTCGTTATCGGACGCTTTAAAGTTGTGGTTGCCGTCTTAATTGTCACAACCCGGATTTTAACACCAGCTCCAGGATGCGTTGCTTGAATTCTACCAAGTTTCCATAGGGTGGAAGCTGTTGGTGTCGGATCAAGTATTCGGTTCTCCATTTACTCCAGAAATCCTGTTGGATTTTTTGCATTAAGTGTCATCTATCCATGTGGTGTGTCTTGATGTTGTTTAAGTAGGTTTCGGGTGCCATATTCAGTGACGCACCAATTAAAAAAACCTCTGGGGTCAAGATGGACAGATCCCCAGTGGCCGTGAATTCAAGCATAGAACGTCGTTTTTAACCTTTGAAAGATCTGAGGGCTTTATTTATAGATCTGTGGCTTGAATTTGTAACGGCAGACGTTGTTGTGCTTCAAAATATTAGGACCATGTCACCATAAACAATGATGCCGAAGTTCCTTTGGAGAGATTTCTCTGGACGCAACGTCTGTTGGATTCTCCTGGGACGAAACAAAGTTCCAACAATTACGATCTACGAGCTCCTGTATTTCTGCTACCCTGCTAGCTACTAAAGTAGTTCGAATGTGGTGTGATTTTCGAATCACACTAAGCAGACTTGTGCATTTTCCTGTGTCACGAATAGTTAAGGTATGTGCTAGCGATTGAGTATTGAGAACAGCGACTCCGGTTCTGGAAACAAGAAAACATGTAGATGTTTTTTCGCTTTTAGAGGTTCGGACATATACTGTCCTTATCTGAAACTGCTGACAACAACCTTGCGTTGTTTCTAGACCATTTGCATTGTTGAAACCCTCCATGGTTAAGCATTGTGATGCATTTCGGCAGCTTCCTCTTCTGAGTCTGCCCAATGTATAACATCGTCCACGTAAAAGTTCTTCTTAGTGATTTCAGATGCAACGCGATAGTTCTCTTGTTAACCTGCAGCTAGTTGTTGAAGAGTGCGGATCGCTAAGTACGGAGTCGCAGCGGACCCAAACGTAATCGTCTTAAAGCGATATACCTTGTCCTTTTCTCCTTTAACATATCTTCATAAAATGAGTTGATAGGCTGAGTCCTCGGGCACCCAGATCTGCCGATACATTTTATTGATATCTGACACACATACAATTTTATGTTTTCTGAACCTGGCAATATGGTCGTAGATATTATCCTGTAATCGTGGTCCAACAAAAATATGGTTATTGTGTGATGTGATTGGATTAGATTAGATTTCTTTATTCAATATAATAAATTGCACATTATAATCATAGAGAAAAAAAACTGAATAAAAGAAGGCATGACACTTATGTCGTCTGCTCATTTAGTAATGTGCCACCGGATCATTTACAGGTCACATTTAGTAGTAGTATGGAGAGATGTTACCGTTGTCTGATGGTCGGACGACATGCGACCGGAGAGGACCCATCCCAGCCCATTGCGTTGGGCCATGAGGCTTCCTGGCTACCCTTTAATGATACTGTGGCTATTTTATTTGTTCTTCGAATAAATAAAAACCACAGAAATTTTATTTTACAAATTTTATTATCACTTAAGATGAACGATGATATCAGCAAAGTATCCGCAAGAGAAACAAAAAAATGTCCTGTCACTTTATCGTGTGGACTGAAGGTTCACATACAATTAGATATGTGTGTGGACTGAAGGTTCACACACAATGAGAAATTTTAGTGTTAAAATTTATCGGCAGTGAAGCTGCCATATCACTCCCCCACCAGTGATCTACCTAGATTGCTTAATGAATGTTACAAAACGCTTTGATTTGTTTACTTACCTACCCGATCTTGTAGGTGGGGTATTTTCAGTTGCCTTATTAATATGAACACACTGTGTTTCTATGGGTACTTTTTTACTAACTAAACTATTTTTTTATGTATTACTCTATTAGAATAGTTTTACATAAGGCAATTCTTATCTAGTACAATATTTTGATTTACGTTTCTTCTAGTCTCATTAGCATTTTGATTATCTTGCTTATTTGAATTTACATCTAGTATCGCAGCCTTAAGGCGATTGACCGATACCGTAACTGATTTATCTTTAACCAGAATGTCAACATTTTTGTCGCGATAAAAACTTATAGCAGATTGAATTGTTCACTTTATACAAGTTGCAATAGAGGGCGCGTTCACATACCACAAACATATTGACAATTGACATGCAATTCGACCATCATTAAAACAACAAATTTTTTGCGTACATTTCGTCGCAACATCGACGCACTGCGCAAGCAAGAAATGCGTACGCGGAGAATTGTTATTGTACAAAATAATACCACAAATTGTACCGAATACGTTGGGAAAATATTTTTAATGAATTCATTTTTTCTTTTGGATTTTCCCATTTTTTTCTTTTCTTCTTTTTGCACACGCGGTTATCACCTTTGCGAGAAAAAAACACACGACGTATGCATTTCAATATATACACACGACCATACGTATATACGATTGTGTATTTGCGCCGGTGTACACAATCCCAAACGATTTAGAATTTTATGGTAATGGAAAATAGCTGACAAAAAAAATATATGTAAATAAAAAACTCTTACCTTTTATCAATAACTACAATAAAACTAATAAAAAAAGGTGGAAGGCTAAACAAAAACCAGTCTTGTCAGCCTTGGTCAGCGATCAAAACAAACTATTGCAGTTTTGCAAAATAAAGCAAATTATATACATTTCATCTCTCTTTGTTGCCCGTATTGTTATGTCACCATGCTTGTCACCTACATGTTATGTTCTATATTAATAACTTACTCATGTACGCATTCCCACTCACACAACACACAACTCTTTTGTCAAAAGAAGTACAACATACTCCAACTGCGGTGGGATATAGTAAAGTACATGATTGAGTACACTTGTGAAGGAAAATCGTCTATCAGGCGGGAGCATGTTCGGAAATACAGTGTACATTCTATTTTAAAATGTTATTTCTATTAAAACTAATTTCAAATGTAATAACTTAATTTAAATGTAAACAAATAAACGTAACGTAAGCTTATGTTTTGTAATACGAATGAATTGTATGACACTTTAAAGTTAAAAATGGATGTAGTTTCTGGAAGAATAAATTAAATCTCTTTGCTGTTACACCAAGCCTAAAACACGTGTTTTCAATGAACCGTATTTTTCGATCTCTATTCTTTTTACCCTACACGTATCTAACAAAGTAAAAAACCGGCTAACTGATGGCAGAAGGGCCCGCAAACTAAATATTGTAACAATATTTATAAATAATTGTAAAGAGTGACACGCTTTTGGTCAGGCCTCATTCCTTCCAAATAAGTGCCAAGCACTCGCTCCTCACGTAGAAAAACAATAACACCGTGAAAACAAAACAAAAAAAAAAAAAATAAATAAATAAAAAAAAATTAAATAAGAACAACCGCGCGCGAGTGAAAAATCAAAGAAAAAAAAAAAATCACTTGTGGAGCGAAAGAAATGCGCAAATGCAGTGTTAACATCTACAGAGCGGGCATTCTAATCTTCCTGCCCCTGGTCATACTGTTGCTTGCACTCAGTCACTGCCGTTGTTGTATTACATTGTCATTCAACATGGGCCACTGCCACTGAGTGTATGTAACAACCGATGTATAGCGTGTTGTGGCTATGAATTTTGGTGGTATGCTGTTTCTTATTGTTATAAGGGCATAACACCCACAACAATTTTTACAATTAGGTAAACCAACTTCCAATTTTTACTTCACTCGTCGTTTGTGTTTTTTCTGTTTGTCTTTTTTATAATGATTCGGGAATTTAGAGTGGATATAGCAAATATTCGCGGGCTAAGAAGTAATCACTTTTCTGCATACGTCCACGTCTGCTAATATAGATCAGCTGTTTTGGTACTTAGTGAAACACAGGTAGATCCCCACTCACACTTCAGATCACCTGGCTACGAACCAGTGCCATTATTCTTCTCTTACCGCTGTGAAAAACTGAAAACAATTTGATCAGTCTTGTAAATGAGCCCACACGAATACCAGACGTTGATTGTCATAGTCCGCAACGTTGGGGGTGACCGTGGTGTCACCAAGCAGAGGGTCGCGAGTTCGAATCCCGTGCGAGGCAATTTTCTGAAAAAGTCTTTTCATAGAATTTGTATCTAGTTATATGAAAATTCCGTCGGCGTCAACTCTGACTTGAAGGCATAACACTGATGTTGGAGTGGTTGCTGGCTGGGCTAAATGTAACAAACTAACAACTAGCAGGTGCTATGAACCACTGCTTGAGGATGCACTGGTTCCAGTTTGACAACCACCTCTGTGAAAATATCGAAAACTAATACACCTGAGTTTCAAACTATAGGGTTTTTTAATAACGACCTGACAACGGCTTGAATGTAACTCGACTTCGTTCATATGGCCACTTCGGGCACATTTGCAGCGGTCGATTCGTTGGACCCAATTTTCAACGACTCGGCCACACATTTCAGCCGAAACGGCCGCTATTTCGCGTTCAATGATTGCTCTGAGCTCTTCCAACGTTGTCGGCGTGTTGGCATAAGCCAATGACTTAACGTAGCCCCACAGAAAATAGTCAAGCGGCATTAAATAGCACAAACGAGGCGGCCAGTCGACTGGCCCATGTCTTGAGATAACACGCTCACCATACTTACTCTTCAATAAATCGATTGTAGCGTGTGCTGTGTGCCTTGTGGCACCATCCTGTTGAAACTACATGTCGTCCAAGTCCATATCTTCCAATTCGGGTGTGGAAAATAATCGGTGATCATGGCGCGATAACGCTGACCATTAACAGCAACGTGACGATCGTTATCGTCGACAAATAAATATGGCCCAATAACGCCGCCGGCACGCAAGCCGCACCAAACAGTTATTTTTTGTGAATGAAGTGGTGATTCATGAAGCACATGTGGGTTTTCACCCGACCAATAACGCATATTTTGCTTGTTGACGAACCCATTGAGCCAAAAAATGAGCTTCGTCACTGAAGATGATTGTGCGATGAAAATCTTCATCTTCGCGCATCTTCTCCAGAACCCAATCGGAGAACGTAGCTCGTTAGTGTACTTTACCATGATGAAAATGTTGAGTTTACTGAATAAATTGACAGTCACAGTTTGATGATTAGTGAAAAAGTGCCTTCACAAATTAAATTCAAAGTTTTCAAGTCCCTATTGTTAAACCCTATACTACACCACCCGCCCGCGCTCTGGTAAAAAGCCAGTAAAAAGGTATTTATATCCCCTTGGTGAGCGCACGGAATTATAAAAAAAAAACCGCCAACATAATGGACTTGTTCTTAACTTCCTCTAGACTCGTGGGACCATTGTGCTATATCAGTTAATTTTTCGTACTGTCAACACAGTTAAAAAAATGATTCCGAAGAGATCCGGTGTCAATTGACACCTTTGGACTGGTTTATGTTTCCTCGATAACGATGAGGATGCTGCTCCTGATATGATCACAGACTATAGTTTCTTTGGAATAAGGTTCTTTACCCCTCATCGGACGAAGATTATCAAGCCAAAGGAAAAGGCAAAGTACGTCTCGAGCTGTAAAGAGGCTATCAGGGTTAGAAAAAATTTTTTTCGGTCCTTCAAGGCAAAGCCAGGAATGACTGCAACATCTTACTTAAATCTGTGAAATTCCAATACGACCAAATTCTGAGACAAAAAATACTACAATGTCCCAAAAGGTGTTCACAATTGTTAGTCATTTGTTAAAAATAGTAAAAACTCTGTGTTGTGCTTTGTCTCTGCCTACACTTGAGTGCGTCAAATCTTCAGTGGGACAAATCCACTTTCGCACTTGTGTAGTAGCAAGAGTTCTAAAAGATCTTAGCATTCCCAATTAGTTTGCTCCAGATGATATATCTTCCTTCCACTGCGTATGCTTTTTTATCAATTATACTTAAGGACTCTTTTCGAGCAGATGGAAAACAGCATATAACTGCGGGCTCGTGAGGGATAGCACATTTAATTGCTATTCAAACAGACAAAGAGATATCCTTGAAATATAAGAATCGCACAAAGTCCCCGATCTTGAAAAAGGTAAACCAGTGTATCGCAAGAACACTAGCAAAAATTTATAATAAATAAAAAGGTATGCGATAAATAAAAAACGTACAACTTAAGAAGTAACCGAGACTTTATTATGAACGTCTGTTGCCGACTCTTAACAAGGAAATGAGACTTAAATTTGTGTTTTTTGCCGACTCGATGTATAAATTGGGACTGCCATCGTTTCCTTAAACTACTTCGTAACGAAAGCATATATCTTCTGATCATTGACCTATGTATAATTACGGATCCACCAGATAGCTACGCACTTGCCGTTTGTGCCAGGTCGTCATTCCGGTGCATACATTGGGCAGGATTGCTCAATATCGGAAGCCTAGACATACTGTATACCTTACAAAAATGCACAGCGCTTAGCCATAGTTGTGTGCGTTATTCAGTGAGTCAGTGGGAGGAACGTAAAACCACAAAAACATAGCATTTTTTTGTATGCCATTTCGCAGTTTTGTCTCTTTCGCTTCTTCTAAGCGTTTTTGCCGTCGGAATTTGATTTGATCGCAGGCCTTTGATTCGAAAGTGAACTTGCATTTGCTGACGGAAGATGCTATGCAGGTAGTGGGTGGTGGTGGGTTATGATGATGGGTGCTGCGATGACGGTTTGTTGCGTTGAAACATCCTGCCGGGCCACAGCACGAAGACTCAACTGTCGTTGTGATTTTGTATCAGCTATCATCTTCGTGCATGACTATGTTGTTTGTTGATTTGATTGATGATTACAGATGATATGTTGATTGAACTTTCCACTCTTATTATGCTCGATGAAGTGGGTACATAAAAAGTAAAAGAAAAAGGTTCGGTGAATTTTGTGTGGCAATACTGGGTTACAGGTATTAGTTTAATTCATCATGGGTTAGCTAACTGATTCGTATATATGTATGTGTGTGTGTGCGTGCGCGCGTGAATATGTTATTCGTTTGCCATTGGCAGAAGCCACAGTTTCGTTATCGGGCGCTTTAAAGTTGTGGTTGCCGTCTTAATTGTCACAACCCGAATTTTACCATCAGCTCCAGGATGCGTTGCTTGAATTCTACCAAGTTGCCATAGGGTGGGAGGCGTATAGTACCAATTGTACTATTTTGATTTGCGAATTTGAAGTAAGCCATTTTGGACGCTTTTGGAGTTGGATCAAGTATTCGGTTCTTTATTTATTCCAGAAATCCTGTTGGATTTTTTGCATAAGCTGCCATCTATCCAAGTGGTTTGTCTTGATGTTGCTTAAGTAGCTTTCGTGTGCCGTTATCAGTGATGCACCAATTAAAAAAAAACCCTGGGGTCAAGATTGACACATCCTCAGAATTTTCGGTTAATGCACAAAGTGGCCGTGAGTTCAGGCATGCCTCCACTCTTCGAATGTTAAGGTGTGATGTCTAATGATTTGTTTCAAATGATGTTTCATTGATTTAATGCCTGTTTCTCTTAATCCGCCGAAATGTGGAGCCGCAGGATGGTTAAAATGCCATGTCGTACCATTTGTTTGCAGTCGTGTCACGATGTCTTCAGTCCACTTTTTTGTCTTTTGCGACTTTTCCAAGTCGATGATTTTGGCAGCTCCTTGAAAATTCGTTTTTCAATCGCCGTAGAGTTTTGAGCAGATACCCCGTTGTGCAGTAAAGCGTTTGAAAGCGGCTAGAAATGCGTACGTACTGTAAGCGCTTACCAGGTCCAAACGTTCTGCTTTTGTGCAGAAACATACAAAGATCGCAATATAGGCTTTGGTTATTTTATTGCAATGAGGCTGTAGATCGTAGTGGACGCTGTAAAGTCGAAAACCTAGTTAATAATTCATTGATTTCAAAGGCGGTGAAATGAACACAGAGCTGAAAGATGTTTTTAAAAGGGTGCCCAGGTGCGATCAAGTCGTTTTTAACCTTTGAAAGCTCTGAGGGCTTTATTTCTGGATCCGTGGTTTGAATTTGTAACGGCGGATGTTGTTGTGCTTCAAAATGTTGCAGAAATTCAGGACCGTAAACAATGATAACGAAGTTCCTTTGGAGAGATTTCTCTGGACGCAACGTCTGCTGGATTCTCCTGGGACGGAACGAAGTTCCAACAATTAGGATTTATGAGTTCCTGTATTTCTGCTACCTTGCATGCTACGAAAGTAGTTCCAATGTTTGGGGCTGAATGGATCCAGGCAAATGTAATTTGTGAATCACACCAAACGAGCAGGTGAGCTAGCAACTATGCTCCACATAGTTCCAAATGTGCTAGCGATTGAGTTTTGAGAGCAGCGATCTGGTTTTGGAAACAAGAAAACATGCGGATATTTTTTCGCTGTTAGTGGTTCAGACATATGCGGCTGCAGCGTACCTTTCTCAGATTCATCAGTTGTTAAGCTCACTCCTTAGTTTATTCCACGAAGTAATGATTGAAGGTCTGAGGTCGCTATCCTATGACTGTTGCTCTTTCCAGATATTCTGCATTAAAATTGTTCCAACGATGACGGAAGGCGAAATCTATCCCATTGGATCATACAACTGAGCGAATAGTTTGTTTGGTCATCACTTTTACGTATTGAATATATCATTTGTATCGCGAACCATAGCTCGTTACCGTGATACTGGCTGCGTTGCAAAACGCCTTGGAGGTGGTCATAAAAAAAACAGCAACATCGGCAGTAATGGTTCGGAAAGTGAAGACTGGAATTGAGCGAAATCCGCGCCGAAGTGAAAAAAAATGGCTCCTGAGCTCAACGTATCTTTGCAACGGATGCAACACATACTGAAAAATGAGCTTGGGCTCAAGCCATTGAAGTTCCAAAAAGCACACGATCTTACGCCGCAACAGAAAAAAGTAAGATTCGAAAGAGCCAATGAGTTGCTGCGTTTGCACGAAAGTGGTGAGTTGCCGAATTTGGTTTTTTCCGATGAGTCGCCATTTGTTATCGAGCAATATGTCAACAAACAAAATGACCGAGTTTACTTGCTAGAGAGGTCCTTCGAAAATTTACACTTCGGACTGTCACCAGAAAGCGGGCAGCACAGATGTTGATATTTGGGCCGCCATAACCGCAGATGGTCGCTCTCCGCTCGTATTTTTGGACCGTGGCGTCAAAATTAATACGATCGTATACAGTGAAACTGTCTTAGAAGCAGTATTGAAGAATTGGGTAAACAATCATTTCGGTCGGAGACCGTGGACATTTCAACAAAACTCGGCACCGTCTCAAAAAGCGCGGGTCAACCAAGATAAATTAAAAAACAATGTTCCACATTTCATTTGTTGAACACAACGGATTGCAAATCCGTTGGATTTCTCTGTCTGAGATATTTTGAAGGCGAAGGTTGGCACTAAAAAATTTTTTTCAAACAAGCACTTCGCCGTAAATAGGCCAAAATACCGCAGAGCCACTTGCGTGCAGCGTGCGATGGTTTTTCGGCCGTCTCAAGGCCATTTGAAAATTGATGTATTTTCCAACATTTTTTGCTTTGACACAATAAAATTTATAAAAATTTAAAAAATTATAACATTTAAAAAAGTTCCAGTTCGAGTCAGGCAGGGTGTATAGTGAGAGCTACCTTGTGCTTTGATACGTTTGTGTTGGTTTCGCCGACACCTAGTATGTTGATCTAACTTCTTTCCCTTTTGAGCTCCAAAAGATTTACAGCAGACTCGGAGATGAAGGAAGCCTCCGATCCAAGATCAAGTAGCGCCCGCAGCATCAATGCCGACCATCGGTTGTGAAAACCTTCACAAGCGCAGTAGCCAGAAGAACAGTTTGGTGATGACTATTTTCTGCTAGGTAGGCATTGTGTGCTTACGCTATTCCGGTGGAAGAAGTTGTGTTCTCTAATGTCTCCGGTAGGGAGGGTTTTGAGTAAAATGCCTTTTCCTTCGATTCAGTGCTTTAAATTTAAAGCACTTTCTAATTAAATGCACTATTTGATAGAGTGAACATTTAGAAATTGTAGAGTTGTGTGACCGAATCGTGCTCATCGTAACTCATTTTGATTTTGCATGAGGCAGAGTGGATGAAGACTGCTCCAGGACATCTAACGTCCTCTATAATACTATATGTCTTATAATCGACATAAGCTGAGATATGCGATTCCCAATGCTCCGAGTATTGAGTGGAAGTTTCTGCAAAGAATGATATTTAAAACATTCCCCCATGAATCGACAGGAACTTCTAGATTTTCAAGAGACTGCTTAGTTTCATATATATTGGTGTCTAGCAATAATTTATATATAATTTATATAGGAATATAAATTGGTTGTCCTTAAGTAACCGGAAATTTTGACATTGTTTGACTAGCGTTGTCCAAGCCGACTCAAAAATCCCATCGCTGATTGAGGTGTTTCTCAGTAAACGCTCGGCTTCAACGCTTGGTTTTGCCTTAAGATAATGCAATTTCTGTATATCGAATATCGAAGAATCCTTAGTTACTAAGCTTCCAAACAAACCCATAAATTCAAGTGAGATTTGGTTTCACCCAGAGAAGGTGAGGGTTTTAATTGGGGGGAGCTTTATTTTTACAGAAGGTGCCTAAGTTCCTAACATTGAATGAAGCCTCTGGGCTCGCCACACTGAAAGCATCGGTTCCCACTAGATCACCGAAACCAAGCAGTGTTGGTCGTGGTTAGTACATGGGAACTCAATATTCCGCGTGCTGTTGACAAAAACGTGCCACATGGGTATAGTACCCAGGCGTTAAGTCCCGGACCCTACAAAATAATTTATATCGTTCCCTTGATAATAATAATAATAGTAATATTGGCTGGACCCCTTATATAGTTAAATTCCGACTAGAAGGACAATTATGTATCGCAAAAATTTCAAATAAAAAATAAAAAAAAAAACAAAAGGCATGCGATAATTAAAAAACATACAACTTAAGAAATAACCAAGACTATACTATTAATGCTTGTTTCCCACCCTTAACGAGGAAACGAGACTTAAATTTTTGTTGCCGGGTCGATGTGTCAATTGGGACTGCCATCGTTTCCTTAAACTACCTCGTAACGAAAGCATATCTCTTCTGATCATTGACCTACGTATATTTCTAGATCCACCAGATAGTTACGCACTTGCCGTTTGTGCCAGGTCGTCGACCGAAACCTACCGCTTGCTCCTAATTGTCATTCTGGTACATTTTTTGTTTTTATGCCATTTCGCAGTTTTGTCTCTTTCGCTTCTTCTAAGCGTTTCTGCCGTCGGCATTTGATTTGATGGCATGCCTTTGATTGATTTGAAAGTGAACTTGCATTTGCCGATGGAAGATGCTATGCAGGTAGAGGGTGGTGGTGGCTTGTGATGATGGGTGTTGCGATGACGGTTTGTTGCGTTGTAACATCCTGCCGGGCCAGAGCCCGAAGATTCAACTGTCGTTGTTATTTTGTATCGGATATCAACTTCATGCATGACTTTGTTGATTGGATTGATGATTATAGATATGTTGATTGAAGCTTCCACTGGTATTATGCTAGATGAAAAAGGTACGTGAAAAGTAAAAGAAAAAGGTTCGGTGAATGGTGTGTGGCAATACTAGGTTACAGGGGTTAGTTTAATTCATTATGAGTTAGTTAATTGATTTGTATGTATATATGTGTGTGTATGCGCGCTTGAAGGTGTTATTCGTTTGCCATTGGCGAAAGCCACAGTTTCGTAATCGGACGCTTTAAACTTGTGGTTGCCATCGTAATTGTCGCAACCCGAATTTTATCATCAGCTCCAGGAACATGAACTTTATCAAGTTGCCATAAGGTGGGAGGTCTTCGCTCGTCAGGTAAGAGTACCAATTGTCCTATTTCGATTTGCAGATTTGGAGTAAGCCATTTTAGACGGTTCTCCATTTATTTCAGAAATCCTGTAGGATTTTTTGCATTAGCTGCCATCCATCCAAGTGGTTTGTCTTGCTGTAGCTTAAGTAGCTCTCGAGTGCCGTAGTCAGTGATGCACCAATTAAAAAAAAAACCCTGGGGTCAAGAAAGACAGATCATCACTATCTATGGTTGATGCACAAAGTGGCCGTGAGGTCAAGCATGCCTCCACTTGCACTAGAATGGTTGTGTACTCTTCGAATGTTAAGGTGTGATGTCCAATGGTTCGTTTTAAATGATGCTTCATCGATTTAACGCCTGCTTCCCATAATCGTCCGAAATGTGGGCCCGCAGGAGGGTTTAATTTCAATATCAAAATTCAGTCAACTGTTTTGTCCATTGCGACGTTTCAAAAAAGATGATTCTGGCAGCTCCTTAGAAATTCGTTCCTCAATCGCTGTAAAGATTTGTGCAGATACGCCGTCGTGCAGTAAATCTCTTACCAGCTCCAAATGTACTGCTTTTGTGCAGAAACATACAAAGATTCCATGCCTTCAGATGTACTGTCTGTGCGTAGTCCACTCCGGAGGTGTGAAACGACCGCCTTACCTTACCCCTAAAGCATGAATATTTCCCATTTGTTGCTGTATTTGTGTAGCTTTATATCGGTAACACTTGAGGCACATGTTAATACAAGTTTTGACGTTCGCCTTCAGCTGCAAAATCCAGTATTTATTTCGCAGTTATCCATCTTGAGTAGCTGGCCGCCATAAAGCGGAATGTTATGAGCATCATGTACTATAAGTAAGATGTTACGCAAGGGTAGGATTATTTGATGACGCTATGCTAGAGGTAGATTCGAATTTTGCAATCGTTCCCCAACTCGCAGTATACTTCTGTCGTTGATGATTGGCGACAGTCTTTACAATATACTCGTACTTCGCTTGGAAACCGTTTCCTCTTTAGAAATCTCCATTATTTCTTCGGCAAAGAAGATGGTGATGAAACGCATTCGGGCAATTGCTATTTCGTCGACTGAATGTGGTCCCGACAATCACGGAGATTTTCTTTGGGCATTATTCACGAAGCGTAGGCAATATGCTGTAGATCGTAGCAGACGCTGTAAAGCCGAAAACCGAGTAAATAATTCGTTGGTTTCAAAAGCGGTGAAATGAACACAGAGCTGAAAGATGTTTTTAAAGGGGTGCCCAGATGCGATCAAGTAGTTTTTAACCTTTGAAAGTTCTGAGGGCCTTATTTCTAGATCCGTGGTTTGAATTTGCAACGGCGGATGTTTCCGTGGTTTGAATTTGCAACGGCGGATGTTGTTGTGCTTCAAAATGTTGCAGAAATTCAGGACCGTAAAAAATGATGCCGAAGTTCTTTTGGAGAGATTTCTCTGGACGGAACGTCTGCTGGATTCTCCTGGGACGGAACGAAGTTCCAACAATTAGGATCTATGAGCTCCTGTATATCTGCAGCCATGCTAGCTACGAAAGTAGTTCGAATAATGGGGCTGACTGGATCCCGGCAATTTGCGAATCACATCAAGCAGACTTGTGCATTTTCCTATGTCACGAGCAGGTGAGTTAGCAACTGTGCTTCGCATAGTTCCAAATGTGCTAATGATTGAGTTTTGAGAGCATCGACTCTGGTCTTGGAAACAAGAAAACATGTGGATGTACGGCTGGAACGTACCTTTCTCAAATGCGTCGCAGAATCCGTGGTTTTCGACCTGTGAATCCTTGGTGATATCAATCCAGTGCGGTATCTCAATGTTATCTAAGTTATTAAGCTCATTCCTAGTTTATTCCACGAAGTAGTCATTGAAGGTGGGAGGTCGCTATCCCATGACTGTTGCTCTTTCCAGATATTTTGCATTCAAATTGTTCCAACGATGACGGAAGGAGAAATCTATCCAGTTGAATCATACAGCCGAGCGATGGCTGAAAGAATAGTTTGTTTGGTCGTCATTTTTACGTCCTGAAGACTGATCCTGATTTTAAAGATGTCCTTGGCGGGGTGCCAATGCATTCCCAAAATTTTGAAAGCGTTTTTTTCATTGAAAGAGTGAGGAAGTTGTATCTCTCGGTCTGTTGGGGTGTGTAGGGTTTTAACTTTCTGCACTATATGTGTGGTAAAAATGAGGGGTCGGAAAAATGCGTTCTAAGTAAAACACGTCTTTTCTTATTGAACGGTCACAGCAAAGAGTAATACCATATTAGATTCGTAAACTTACGTTACGTTTAATTGTTTACATTTTAGATTAAGTTTCAATTAATTTATCTTAGTTTCAATATAGATTACAATTTTAATACTGAAAAACCATAATTATATAAACTAAAATATATGGATATTATTTATACATTGTGTTCATGAACATGCTCCCGCCCGGTGGACGAATTTGTTTTTGTTATTATAAAGTGTTGTGTTGTGTTTTAAGTGAACAGCGTTGGGATTCAGTAGGAAGTCTCAAATGCCGTCGGGGTTTTCATTCTCCAACTCCCATCGGCATTTTGGAATTTCAGAACTCTGCAACGTTGTTTGAAATGAATGATTTTGTGTGGTTTAGACTAGACTGTATGTGTGTTGTGCTGTGTAGGAATGAAGCTTCGTTATATGTTGTGTGTGTTTGTTTAGTGTTGACTGAGAAATATAATTGAGCGATTGAGAAGAAAAGAAAAGAAAGAGGAAACGGGGTAAAATGTTTTTGTGTTGTGTTGTGTTGTGTACAAATAGTGGAAAAATTGTATATTTTTATCGTTATTTTAAGGTGAAATCCTAGTTTTGTGTTGCTTGAACATTTTGTATTTCTTTATTGTTGCTTGGTAGACAGCAGATTTTTCCAATTGATCGTGTAAGTTCTTCGGTACTTGTTTTCAAAGTGACCTCTCGAATTAGTCCGTCGTTTCCGGTATGTGTAGTGATGATATATCCGATTCGCCATTGCAACGGTGGCTCCCGTGTCATCCACTTTGGGCGCTGTTGTATTCTGGACAGGTATTCCGTACTCCACTTGCGCCAGAAATAGTTGGTCGTTGAGGTGATCCGCTTAAATAGCTCAAGATAACTTACCCTCTCAAAGGCAGTGTCTCCATAAGTCGAGTCGAGCGACGAGTCTTTCGCCGATTAAAAAATGTGCTGGTGTTAGCGTTTCCAAGTCTTCGATGTCGTCCGACATTGGGCACAAAGTTCTGGTATTGAGGCAGGCCTCAGAGTAAGCAACGTTGACAGTTCTTCAAATGTCAGAGCTTCTGCCCCGACCGCTCTTCTGAAGTGATGCTTTACCGATTTCACCCTTGCCTCCCAAAGTCCACCAAAATTGGGAGATGCAGGGGGAATAAAATTCCACTTTGTGTGCAGCTGTGCCAGTTGTTCATTAACCGACCCCCAGTCAACCTTCGCCTTTTGCAGCATCCTCCATAACAACGTTTCTGCTCCAACAAAATTAGTGCCACGATCACTGTACAGTTCGGCGCACATTCCTCGGCGAGCTATAAATCGTTTGAAAGCCGCTTAGAACGACTATGTCGTAAAGTCTGACACGACCTCCAAATGCACTGCCTTGACTACTAGGCAGATGAATATTGAAAAATATCCCTTTAATATTTTTGCACCTCGTCCTTTCCAGGGCTTGATGTCAAAGGGTCCTGCAAAGTCTACACTCGATCTGGAGAAAGGCCTTGCCATGCGAATTCTTGGTTCAGGTAGGTTCCTCATGAGTCGCTTTGTGACGGAAACAAGTGATACACTCACGAACCATCTTCTTCACCTTTCTCCTTAACGAAAAAATCCAGAACGCTGTGCGGATGTACGCCATGATGAGAGAATAACCACCATGGATTGTGTTTTTGTGTGCATCTCTTATGATAAGGTGTGTGACATGATGATCTGGTGCCAAATCTCGCTGTTCGTCGTCCAAGTTTGAGTTCAGTAATCTCCCTCCAACACGTAGAATGTCGTCAGCATCTATAAAGGGATTCAAGTTTAAGGTACGTTTAGGATGTACCTTTTTTTGCAACATCCATTTCAGGGAAAATTTTTTTTTTGTGAGGTTTTTATCAACAATTTCATAGCCTTGTCAATTTCGCTGACCTTCAATGAACCCTTATACCTTGTTTCATTTTTTACCCGGCAGTTAAACACAAATCGAATGCAATAGGCTAGCATGTGATGAAGCCTTATTAACGAAGATTGCTTAAGCATAAGACAAATGACCTCATTGTCTTCACCGAGTTGTTGCGTGGCATGGAAAATGTTGGTCGTGTTCTCCTTTAGTTGCTCCCCAACTTCAGTTATCTGACCAAGCTCCTTATATTGATTTAAGCACTTAGAGTACTTCTTGTGCAGTGTGGGGTTTTCCTGGAATCTTCTTTCCAGGTGATGAAAACTACGTAAGGCACCTAACTTCGAGGCACCAAACCAGGATTACATCCGATTTTAAATGGCAGCGATACCTCATATCGCCTATCAGCCAGCCTTTGACATGAACCACTGCTCACCCTTTCCAATCCAGATACCTCAATGAACGTTCGTCGCTGATGAAGCCCTAAGATGATAATAGTTGCCCTTTGAAGACATTACCTTCACAAAGGCTGTGGTGAATCAAACTTGGTTGATCTATCCCAAGAGAGACAGGTTGGTTAATCCTTGATTTTATGTGGAAAGTTTGTGTACCTATTGTAGTGTTAGTACTAACCTTTGCAATATTCGACCCTCCAAAGTTGACATGCAGCAGAGAGTGGTGTTTCTGCTTGCTGTAATAGCAGCGCACACTGCTTTGAAATTGACTAGTCCGGTGACTGTATGCAAGACAGTTCCAGGCAAACCCCGATTCTGTCCACTGCCTTAGATCGTTCACAGATCTCCATGGCAATAAACTTCTGACAGGTTCGAAGGGAGTGCTGACCTCTACCACATACCTGGCATGCAAACTGAATCTTTCCGACGTGCAACACCGTTTTCTTCTCGACCGCAACAGCCTTGTGTGCAGAAGAACCGCTGACCTTTACGCCACTCGTTCCAGCTACTGCTTCCAAGGTTCGAAAACGTGTCTGCAAGAACTCTGTAAATTGTCTCAGTGTTGGAAACTCCTTCGAACTATAATTACAGAATATAAATTAGTTTGTCATCCCAAGAACTAACCGACAATCCTAAATTGTCTAGAGCATGGAAACATTCCTGGGACGTGTCCAGTAGACACTTGATGTTGTTCGCAGTCTCCTTTGTCAACTGCTGCTTTTCAAAAAAAAAGTTGAAAATGAGCGTTTACCACCACTCGCTTGTGGTCGTATCTTGCGACAAGCAGTTCCCATGCTTTGTCATATATGCCAGCAAACAAACCTAAAGCAGCTTCACCTGTAAGAGACGATTTCAAATAGTGTAACTTTTGAATTTCTCCTAGCCGTTGATTACTGTGGACTGAGGACAAAAAGACATCGTGGAAAGCCCGCCACTTCGTGTACGAGCCCTCAAAATGTGGTATTTGAATTTGGGGTAATGAAAGCTCATTACACGAAGCACCTGTGGTTTCACCTTCCACAATCTTCTCTTTAGATGCTGATTTGGTATTGTCGATAGCATCGACCAATTCACCACGGTAATTGCAGTACGTTTCTTGTAACCTATCAAATATTTCATCAAAATCTTCTTCTTCCAGAGTTTCCTCTACTTCTCCTCGTCGAATTTTCGCTTAAAGACTAAGTGCGTTCTTGAAGTTCCATTCTAGAATAAGAAGACGACCTGAAAGATAGCTAGCTGCACGACGTGATGCTCCAGTCTTTTTGAAGTTGGAGTGGTCACGAATAATCTGCTCCAGAACACCTTTCTGATCTGCACCCGTGGACAATTTAGACATTTTTGAAGGTTAATTATTATTATTATTTGAAGTTAATTATTACCCAATATGTGTGTATGTATTAAGTACAATATTTATTAAGTTTTATTAAATACAGTTGTTTATTAAATGATATTAAAATAATTAACATTTTATTTCGACCTTTGGTTAGCTTTGCTCAGCTGGTGACAGCTGAAAGTCTTTAAGTCTTTAAAGGGAACAAGACAAGGGGCAAGACACCGACCGCGAGGGAATCTATGTATGTACTTTATTTGTTATAGATATATCTATACGTATATTTTGCACTTTGCACTTGTCCTTGCACTTGCACTTTGCACTTTTTTTATCATTTTTGTTCTTCTAGATGTTTAAGTTTTGTCTATTAATTAATTCTCTCTCTCTCTATATATATATATATATATTAATTTTGTTCTGTTTTCGTTTAAATGTTTAATGTTTTGTGTAGTCTTTATTCGGCTCGAAAAGGACTAAATGTTGGGGTGTGTAGGGTTTTAACTTTTTGAACTATATGTGTGGGGTAAAAATGAGGGGTCGCAAAAATGCGGTTTAAGTAAAACACGTCTTTTCTTGTTGAATAGTCACAGCAAAGAGAGTCTTTATTTGTCCGGAAATTACTTCCATCTTTTTTACAATAAGTGTCATACCATATTAGATTAACCTTACGTTACGTTTAATTGTTTACATTTAAGATTAAGGTTTAATTAATTTAGCTTAGTTTTATATAGATTACAATTTCAATATTGAAAAACAATAATTATATACACTAAAATATATGTATATTATTTATACATTTTGTTCACGAACACGGTCCTTATCTGATACGGTTGCCAACATTGTGATGAGTTGGCGTTGCATTTCGGAGCTTCCTCTTCTGAGTCCGCTCCATGTATAACGTCGTCCACGTAAAAGCTATTCTGAGTGATTTCAGATGCAACTGGGTGGTCCTCTTGTTCATCTCAAGCCAGTTGTTGCAGATTCCGGATCGCTAAGTACGAAGCCGCAGCGGACCCAATCGTAACCGTCTTAAAGCGATGTACCTTAACCTTTTCTCCTTTAACATCTCTTCATAAAATGAATTGATACGCTGAGTCGTCGAAAGGCACCCCGATCTGCCGATACATTTTATTGATATTTTCTACAAATACAATTTTAGGTTTTCTGAACCTAGCTATATGGTCGAAGATATTATCCTGTAATCGTGGTCCAACAAAAAGATGGTCATTGTGTGATGTGATAAGATTAGATTTCTTTATTCAATATAATAAATTGCACATTATAATCATTGAGAAAAAAATTTTGAAATTTATGTCGTCTGCCTCATTTAGTGATGTGCCATCGGACGTTTTACAGGTCACATTTAGTGGTGGTATGGAGAGATGTTACCGTTATATGATGGTTCGACGAAATGCGATCGGAGAGGACGCATCCCAGCTTAGTGCGTTGGGCCATGAGGCTCCGCCGCAGGAGGATTAAAATACCATGTTTTACCATTTATTTGCAGTCGTTTCACAATATCTTCAGTCCACTGTTTTGTCCAGTGCGACCTTTCCAAGTTGAATATTATGGCAGCTCCTTGGAATTTTGTTCCTCAATCGCTGTAAAGATTTGCGCTGATACCCCCTCGTGCAGTAAAGCGTTTGAAAGTGGCTAGAAATGCGGGTGTACTGCAATCGCTTACCAGCTCCAAATGTACTGATTTTGTGCAAAAACATATTAAGATCGCTATATAGGCTTTGGTTATTTAAGTACAACGACCCTTCCATGCCTTCAGCTGTACTTAAAGCCTTAATTTCAAATTTCCCATTTGGTGTTGTATTCGTGTAGCTTTATATCGGTAATACTTGGAAACTTGTGCATGCAAGTTTTGACATTCGCCTTCAGCTGCAAAACTCAGTATTCATTTCGCAGAGTTGCCATCATGATTGACTGGCCGCCATAAAGTGATATGATATGAGCATCATGTACTATAAGTAAGATGTTATGCGAGCTTAGGATTATTTGATGACTCTATGCTAAGGGTATATACGAATTTTCCAATCGCCCTCGAACTCGCAGTATGCCTTTGTCGTCGATGATTGGCGACAGTCTTCACAATATATTCGTACTTCCCTTGGAAACCGTTTCCTCTTTAGATTTTCTTTGGGCATTGTTATTGAAGCGAAGGAAATATGCTGTAGATCGTAGCAGACTTTGTAAAATCGAAAATCTAGTTAAAAATTCATTGGTTTCAAAGGCGGTGAAATTAACATCGAGTTAAAAGATGTTTTTAAAGGGGTGCCCAGATGCGATCAATTCGTTGTTAACCTTTGAAAGCTCTGAGGGCTTTATTTCTAGATCCGTTGTTTGAATTTGTAACGGCGGGTGTTGTTGTGCTTCAAAATGTTGCAGAAATTCAGGACCATGCCACTATAAACGATGATGCCGAAATTCCTTTGGAGAGAATCCTTTGGACGCAACGTCTGCTGGATTCTCATGGAACGAACGTCCAACAATTAGGATATATGAGCTCCTGTATTTCTGCTACCATGCTAGCTACGAAAGTAGTTCGAATATATGGGGCTGACTGAATCCAGGCAAGTGTGATTTGCGAACCACACCCAACGAGCAGGTGAGCTAGCAACTGTGCTCCGCATAGTTCCAAATGTGCTAGTGATTGAGTTTTGAGAGCATCGACTTTGGTACCTTTCTCAGATGCGTCGCAGAATCCGTGGATTTCGACCTGTAAATCTTTGGTGATATCAATCCAGCGCGGTATCTCGATGTTATCTAAGTTATTAAGCTCACTCCTTAGTTTATTCCACGAAGTAATCATTGAAGGTGGAAGGTCGCTATCCCATGACTGTTGCTCTTTCCAGATATTTTGCATTCAAATTGTTCCAACGATGACGCCAAGAGAAATCTATCCAGTTGAATCATACAGCCGAGCGATGGCTGAAAGAATAGTTTGTTTGGTCGTCATTTTTACGTCCTGAAGACTGATCCTGATTTTAAAGATGTCCTTTCATTCCCAAAGTTTTAAAAGCGTTTTTTTTTTTAATTGAAAGAGAGAGGAAGTTTTATCTCTCAGTCCTTATCTGATACGGCTGCCAACAACTTCGCGTTTTTACTAGCCCATTTGCGTAATGGAAACTCTCCATGATTTAGCATTGTGATGAGTTGGCGTTGCTTCTTCTTCTGGATCTACCCCATGTATAACGTCGTCCGCGTAAAAGTTCTTCTGAGTGATGTCAGATGCAACTGAATCGTCCTCTTGTTCATCTGCAGCCAGTTGTTGAAGGTCCGGATCGCTTAGTACGAAGCCGCAGCGGACTCAAACGTAACCGTCTTAAAGCAATATACCTTTACCTTTTCTGGTACCCATCCCAGCTCAGTGCGTTGGGCCATGGGGCTCCCTGGTTGTCTTTTAATGAATGGAAAAAAAGGAATGACGAGTGAATGTCGCTTCCAAGTAAAATGCCGATTTTGCTGGGCTTGTAAAATGTTGGATTCACAAGTATCATATTTTAGAGATGGCTCCAGCATCCTCGGAAAATCTTCTGCGTGGGTAATGACGCCGTCACCGTCACAATACGGTAAGCTTCAAGCTAAGAGAATATAGTGAATATATAGTGAGAGCAACCTTGTGCTTTGATACGTTTGTGTTGGTTTCGCCAACACCTAGTATGTTGACCTAACTTCTCTCCCTTTTGAGCTTCAAAAGATTTACAGCAGACTCGGAGATGAAGGAAGCCTCTGATCCAGGATCAAGTAGCGCCCGCAGCATCAATGCCGACCATCGGTTGTGAAAACCTTCACAAGCGCAGTAGCCAGAAGAACAGTTTGGTGATGACTATTTTCTGCTAAGTAGGCATTGTGTGCTTCAGCTATTCCGGTGGAAGAAGTTGTGTTCTCTAATGTCTCCGGTAGGGAAGGTTGAACGAAAGAGGAAGTTTGTTGAGGAGTTGGCTGGAGAGCCGCTTTAGAACGTTATTCGTTGGCTATAGCGTAAACTGGCATATTCAAGTGCAATAAAGAATGATGTTTTTGGTTGCATTCCGAGCACGTGAAATTACTTGTACAATTTTGAGTAAAATGTGTATCGGACAAACAGTTGTAGCACAACTTATTTTTTTTTACAATGTCCTGCCTTTTCTTTGGATTCAGTGCTTTAAATTTAAAGCATTTTTTAATTAAATGCACCCCTTGACAGAGTGAACATTTAGAAATTGTAGAGTTGTGTGACCGAGTTGAACTCATCGTAACTCATTTTGATTTTTCTTGAGGCAGAGTGGATGAGGACTGCTCCAGAACATCGAACGTCCTTGACTTCATTAGCAGAAAATCTAAAATACTGTATGTACGGATAATCCACAGAAGCTGAGATGTGTGATTCCCAATGCTCCGAGCATTGGGTGGAAGTTTCTGCACAGTATTATATATTAAAATATCCTCCTATGAATCGACAGGAACTCCTAGATTTTCGAGAAACTACTTAGCTTCTTTAGTGGTGTCTAGCAACAATTTAATTTCCCAAGACGATTTCTGAGATGGCTTCGGTTGGTCAAAGAGCAATATAAATTGGTTGTTCTAAAGCAGCCGGAAATTTTGATATCGTTTAACTAGTGTTGTTCAAAATTCCCATCGCTGATTGAGGTGTTTCTCAGTAAACGCTCGGCATCACCGCTTAGATTTGCCTTAAGATAATGCAATTTCTGTACATTGGTATGACCCAGATGAGGTTGGGGTTTTAATTTGTGGAGCTTTATTTTAGCAGAAGGTGAATTAGTTCCTAACATTGAACATTGAATATTCCTGCGTTTGAATTTGTGAAAGGTAAGCACTCCCATGTATTTAAACTTTGCCTCTTCACTAGGAGTCACTACAATTTTTTGATGAAGCCTCTTGGCTTCGCTAATTCAACTTTAAGTCAATTTTATTGTCTTTAGCACTATTATTGTCTAGATCCTTTATAAAGTCGAAAGACCACTAGAAAAAATTTAAGACAAATAAAACAAGAAGTATACGACAAATAAAACACTTGCCACTTAGGAAGTAACCAAGTCTTTATTATTAAGAAAGAGATGCTGTGCAGGTAGTGGGTGTGTAGTGGTTTATGAAGATGGGTGTTGTGATGATGGTTTGTTGCGTTGCAATACAGAAATACAGAAAGCCGCAATCGGACTACGAAACTAAGGAAGGAAAGTTTATTTATCCTTGAATATAAAAAACGGCAGACTATACTTACGCCGATCAAAGGTCCTTGTATGTACTTCAGGATGAAATAAAATATATAAGACAAGGAAAGAAAAACTTGTCTGGCTATCATGATGAGATTAATCGCGCACTTAGCCTTATACTCTCGAAAATTGATATGTCTAAAGAAGCTGCGATGGAAACTCTTATGACCTATGCCAACCAGGATGCTGACCGTACATTCATTAAAGGACTAAACAGTCCATTTTTGTTTAAAGAACTTAACACTCAAGTGGATATGTCTACAATTGTGATCCCAAAATAAATATGTTTGGGCTCAGTGGCTATTTCGTTCCATGGGTGGCATCCAACATTAAATAAGATGACGAAATTATTTGTGTAAATTGACTTAATGTTCATCTCACGCGATTTAAGTTGCCTGAAAAAAGTTTCTCGGTCATGGATGGTACTGAACCCCGAAACGTCCGATTATTAGGTCTATACACTACCACTTGAGCTACGGCCAACCCTCAACTGTCATTATCCAGAGGAACATTGTATTCCAACAATATGAAGGACTTCGCACAAGCCTAAGCCATTGCATGCACAATATACCACGACAATGAATATCAACACCTTGACACACAACCAGGATACATTGAGCAATCGGAAAGGCGTCCGCAGCCACAACGCCTAAAGTTCAATCCTGGCATCAAAGTGCAACGAAAAGATTTCGTACCACAACAGTACTACGAAAAACGCACACCAATAGAAGTAGATGAATCAAGACCGTTCGTGTGTCCAACATATTACAACAACTAACAGCTTAGATGGAACAACGGACCCAGAGAAAATTCTACACACCATAACTCTTTCAGAACAATGAATCCAATAAAGAAAAGAGAAAGAAATCCTTCCTCATAAAACTACAATCAACACAAGATGCAGAGGATAAATTAAAATACATTAAATAGTACATTAAGTACTTTTTTTAGGCAAAAAACAGATTACCTTGTCTTTTACGATGATGCGGAATCACAGGTACAGTCGTTACTTTATTAATTGATAGTGGCTCAACAAATAATTATATTATTGTACGATAGGGAATTCTATAAGTATTCGCTTATAAAACAAAGATCATTATATGGTGACTCGAAAGTAACCTTATTTAACCTAGCATTTCACCTTTTGTGAAATTGATGACCTTCAAGATTTCAATTTGATTCTGGGCGAACAAGGTTTGAGAGCTATTAAAGCAGAAATTAATTTATTTGATTATAGCGTAATATACAAAATAAAATAAAGGGAAATTGTGAATTTAGAACAAAAAATAAATTATACAGTGGACAATAAAAAATATAGGAAGAAAATAGAAGAATACGTGGCAAAATTGGTATATAAACCTGGGCAACAGAGTGTAGTCGCTGATGCTAGACAGCAAATAAGTATTTCTGAAACGAGTAAAACAGCCACTTAATTCGTTTAAAAACCAAATCATACCGATATTCTAACAGGGTAGAAACAAAATTATTACACAAACAATATTTGATGGTCAATTAAGACATACTATCTACTACACAAACAAAAATGAACTTATCTTTAACCTAAAATCTATAGCTAAACCGGGAATAACAAATGCTATCAAAATAGACGAAGAGTTGTTGTTTCACATCAAAGACGAAGTCTTATCTAACCTTGCCTCATGTACAATAACCATAGCACAAACTTTACTAAAAGACATAACTGACATTAACGAACAAAAAGAAATAATTATACAAACACACTTATAATATAGGGTTTTCTTATAACGACTTGACAACTTTTTTTTTTTTAAATAAAAGGCAAACCATTTGAGATATTTAAAAAAATTTATTATTGGCTTGAAGTACAATCAAGACACTTATGAATGGAACTCGACTTCGTTCATATGGCCACCGCGGCCACACATTTCGGTCAAAACGGTCGCTATTTCGGGTTCAATGTTGGCTTTGAGCTCTTCCAACATCGTTGGCGTGTTGGCATAAACCAATGACTTAACGTAGTCCCACAGAAAATAGTCAAGCGGCGTTAAATCGCACGAACGAGGCGGCCAATCGACTGGCCCATGTCTTGAGATAAAACGCTCACCATACTTACTCTTCAATAAATCGATTGTAGCGTGTGCTGTGTGGCTTGTGACACCATCATGTTGAAACCACGTGTCGTCCAAGTCTATATCTTACAATTCGGGCCAAAAATAATCGGTGATCATGGCGCTCCAAAAAGTTATTTTTTGTGGATGAAGTGGTGATGTGGGTTTTCACCCAACCAATAATTTATCATCTTGGCGCATCTTCTCCAGAACCAAATCGGAGAACGTAGCTCGTTAGTGTACTTTACCATGATGAAAATGTTGAGTTTACTGAATAAAATATTATAACGAATAAACAGTTTGATGATTATTGAAAGAGTGCGTTCACAAATTAAATTCAAAGTCGTCAAGAAACTCAACCAAACAGCCAATAGGGAAAACACATGTACCAATACATGTAGGTGAACTTGTATAGATGGATATATTTGACATGAACAACGAAATATTTGTGTATTGTATTAACTCAATATACAAACACTTGAACTACTGCTATCTACTTAAAATAAAAAGTTAAGTAAACTGTCATGAGTGTATTGATTAAATTCTAACAGCTACCCAAACGCTAAACACTTAATGACTAATAACGAAAATATCTTTATTAGTAACGATTGCAACTTCAGCAAAGTCACATTAGTATATCAATTGACAACAAACTCGCAAGTTGAACGGGTTCATAGTGCGCTGATCGAAATTTCCACTCTGGCGCAGGAAAATCGGAGAGGAATTATTGAACGCAGTTAAGCAATACAACAAAACCATCTATTCAACTACAGCGTATAAACCAGAAGATGTTTTTTTTTTCTTTTAACCGTGAAAAGTATCCTGAAATTGAAGATACACTATATAGAAAACAAGAAAACCTTTTGAAATATCATAATAAAAACAAAAAAGTGATTGCATATAAAAAAGGAGACACTGTTTACGTAAGAACAGGCAGACGCAACAAACAGGCAACAAAATACAACAAACATAAAAGTGCAGAAGATCGTGGTAACACAATTTTAATTTAAAAGTCATACATAAAGACAGCATCAGAAAACAAGCAACATGTGGAAATAAATAATCATTTTTCCTTTAATTATTGAGTATGTAATTTAATTCGTGCGGTTTTTTTTTTCAAAATTTTAACGTTTATTTAAGAAAACCGTGTACAATAATATTATTCAAAGTAGTGCCCATCTGAAGCTATGACTTTTTCCCATCTTTCTGGCAATTTGTGGATCCCATCCCAAAAGAACTGCGCCGGCTTGGCAGCCAAAAATGAATTAAGCCAATTTTTGATATTCTGCTCTGATGTGAACCGTATTTCTGCATCGACCGGAACAAATGGTAGTCAGAAGGGCAAGGTCTGGGCTATAAGGCGGGTGGGGTAAGACTTCCCATCTACTGTTTTCTAAATAGTTCTTAACCGGAATAGCAACGTGAGGACGAGCGTTGTCTTGATGGAAAATTATTGCCTCGTGTCTTTTCGCATATTTCGGGCGTGTTTTGGCTATTGCTCTCTTCAAACGGATTAATTGTGTTCGGTAGCGTTGTCCATTGATGGTTTCACCCGGTTTTGGCAGCTCATAATACAGCACACCCATCTGATCTTACCAAATACAGAGCATTACCTTCGCGCCATGGATATTCGGCTTTGCCGTTGATTTGGCAGGTTGGCTGCATTTTTTGCGCTTGGGGTTGTAGTAATGGATCCATTATTCATCATCAGTAAAAGTAAGATGCAAATATGACTTCCTTTTGTGGCGTTCCAGCAGCATTTCGGACATGCAAAACCTTCTTTCGACGTCTCGGCTTGAGTTCATGTGGAACCCAATTTCCTTGCTTTTGAGTATATCCAGCTGCTTTTAAACGTTTTAAAATGGCTGCTTGAGTGACACCATAAGATTCTGCGAGCTCTTCTTGTGCTTGGCAACAATCTTCATAGAGTAATGCTTCCAGTTCTTCATCTTTAAACTTTTTTGGCTGCCCGGGACGTTCATCGTCTTCCAAGCCAAAATCACCACTTTTAAATCGTGCAAACCACTTTTGGCACGTTCACTCAGCTAGCGTATGTTCACCATAAATTTTCACCAAAACACGATGACTTTCGGCAGCAGTTTTCTTCATATTAAAGTAATGAAGAACTCCCCGCAAAAACACTTTTTCAGGCACAAAGTTCGACATATTTGAGTGAAAAAAAATTATTGTTGTTTACGCTTCAAATGAATGACATATACTGAAATGACGTACAATGACAGTAGCTTTCCAACACAATAAGGGACATGTACCATAAAAACCAACACATTACAGAGCTAAAAGATCTCTAAACTTTTTAGGTTCAATTTTAAAGTTATAATAAATCAATAAAATCAATCAATAAATCAATAAAATCAATAAAATTGAAGCTTCGAGAACACAACTGGTACCAACACATTACAGAGCTAAAAGATCTCTAAACTTTTTAGGTTCAATTTTAAAGTTCGTTACAGGAACACCAGATCTTGGTGACTTAATAGAGATCAAAGCTGGTAAGTCAACTCATTAAGAATAGTAATCAAGAAAGGAAAATAAATTCACAATATGGAAAAATACTCGAAACCTTAGATTCAAATACAATAGCTAAAACAGTAAAAGTAAATGAAGTCGTTCAGGGACTTGAAGTCATCATCCATACCATAAATTTTGCAAAACGGAAACTTTTATTCAGGAACATTAAATTTAAATAACGTAGAAGAAATAATTGCAAATGAAGAATTTGATCTTCCCTTAGAATCGATAACCACTTGCAGGCAAGTCTATATTTCAATTCGTTTTCTGGAGACCAAAATTAAAAATAGCATACAATTTGCGGTTTCAAGAAAACCCCAATTCATTAGGTCTGCTATTCCTCCACAATCTATATTAAGTTTAATAAAAACCAGAAACGTTCTAAGAGGAAAATAGCAAAGATATCGGTTGATCTCTGATTCCCAAGAAAGGAATTTTCTAACACGTTTAATTTAAATAAAAATTGCAAAGCTTAGAAACAACAGTAGGAACATAAAACTTAACACACTCGATCCCAACTGTAAGCCACGCTGGAATATTAACAAAATAACTTAAAAAAAAAAAACATAACCAGATTCCCAGTTTGGCTGCTAATAATTCGGACAGTGAAGGCAAATCTGAGCTCTAAGCAGACGTTTTCTTAAAAAAAAAACGTTTAGTGTCCCAAAATATTGTATTTGTAATACAATCTGAGGTTGAATGTGTCATCGTTATACGCAATACGTCCGTTTTTTCCGCCTACGAGCTTGTCGCCTTAGATGACATAGAGTTCATTATCTCTCATCTGAAATGTAAAAAATCGATAGCATAAATATCATAACTATTAAAAAACTTCTCTTAAGTGCAATAAAATTCCTATAGTTTGTTTACAATGCTTGTTTCTATTTTAATTATTTTCCCTTAAAGTGGAAAAAAGCAAAAATAATTGAGATTTAGATCTGGCTTGTTACCACACATTTTACAATACGGGGATTCGATATACTACCTTTTCACTGAGTTGTTATAATTTTTAACAAACAATTATTTAACAAACATAAGAATTTTAGAAGGAAACATGACTAAAACCTTCCATATAAAGAGAGAGAGAAAAAAAAAACAGAGAAAGCACATAATATGCAAGTGATATATAAATAATTAAATACATAAATAAATAAATAAATAAATAAAGAATAAATAAATAAATAAATAAAACAAATAAATAAGTAAAATAATATGCAAATTATGTATAAATAATTAAATAAATAAATAAATAAATATATAAATAAAGAATAAATAAATAAATGAACATACATATAAATTCAATGAATTAAACAAATAAATAAACAAATGAAAACAAACTAAATGAATAAGTAAATTCACACAATAAATAATAAATATATAACTTAGTCTACTAGAACTACATCGTCTACAAATTTAGATTTTAGTTTTCTAATTCTTTCATAATTCAACTCAATATTAGCTTTAATGTGCAGATCTAGGGTAAAATGATGCCAGAGTAATTTAAGCATCATTTTTAAAACGTTGTTTTGGCATAATTGTAGTTTTTTATGAGGCATTTTGCACAATCGCCCTAGACTTGGCTTCCGTATAACAAAATCGCTGGAAAAATTACAACATTTTGATGGCAATACCTATTTTCGTTACTGTTATTTTTATGTGTTTGTTAAATGTTACTTTTGTATCTAGATGAATCCTTAAATATCGAACACAGATCACCCAAGGAATGTTTACTCCATTAACTTGTAATTGAGTGTAATTTTCTGTTAAAAAAGATTGTTTGCGTTTTATCTTCATTCAATTTAATTTTCCACTTTGAATAATATTTCCTTAATACTTCTATCGCATTTTTGAGGCTGCTTTCAATATTGGAAGCGAGCTCATGCAAATAATACAGATATTGCTGTACCATCAGCAAGTAAGGGAAATTAGAAGTGTAGAGGTTATATAGAACATGACCTAGGACTGAACCTTGGGGAACACCATAGCTAAAATCAGGAAAAGACCTCAGCAATCCAAAATTTTTGAAAAACTTATTAATATGAAACTGGATACTTTTCTGAAAAACAGTAGGCTTCCGCCCCAAGTGCAATTCGGTTTCCGCGAACGACATAGCATTTCTCATCAAGTTTTAAGAATTTGTAAGGAAATAAAGAAAAGCCTAAACGGAAAAAGGTAGACTGTTTTAGTACTACTAGACATAGAAAAAGCTTTGGACTTTGTTTGGCACAATCCCTTAATCTCCAATCTTGTAATATTCGGTTGCCCTGAATACCTCACTAAGACTTTCCAAAACTTTCTATCTACCGCGAAAGTTGTACCTGCTGCCGTCCCATAAGGCTCGGCTTAGGCACCAACTTTATTTAATATATTTACCAGTGATTTTTCTGTCATACAGCACTTTACGCTGACGACTCGGCTTTGTATACGTCTCATACTAGTGAAACAGTCATTACAAATCACTTACTTAAAGGCCTTAATAGTTTCTTTGAATATTTTATACATTGGAAAGTTAAACTTAATGCTGAAAAATGTCAATCAATCTTTCTCACCAGAAAAAAATCAACTTGCCACTTTCCTCCAAACAATTTAACAATTAATAAGTGTGACGTACCGTGGGCTTATTTTGTCAAGTACCTCGGGGTGTACTTAGACCCGAAGCTAACCTTCGGTATACATATAAAGAAAACCTTAAATAAATTCAACATCGCCATCAAAATGTTGTATCCACTGATTAATCGAAAATTAATGCTAAGTCGTCAAAACAAACTGATATTGTTTAAGGTCGTTTTTCAATCAATAATTACTTATGGTTCTCCCATGTGGGGGAATCGCGCAAAAACAGTAAGAAACTACAGAAACACAAAACGAAATTCTTAAAATGATGTTGAAACTTCCTTGGGACTTTTTAACACTGATTTTACTACATGAACAAACTACCAATAAGAAGTTTTTTCGAAACAAACACCAGAAGAATTGAAATAGTTAATAAGAAGTTTTTTCGAAATGTCTACCTGTTGAAAATATACTAGTTACTGAGCTTACTCTAATTACAAAGTCCCTTATATTAATTCCTTTCTCTGCAATATTACATATTTATTTATTGTTGATTAATTATTTATTACTTTTTATTTATTATTCATTATTTAATATTTATTATTTATTATTTATTATTTATTATTTACTGTTTACTATTTAGTATTTATTAATTATTACTTATTATTTAGTATTTATTATTTATCATCTATTATTTATTACTTATTATTTTTTGTTGTTGGTCATAATTTATTATCTGTTGTTCGATGTTCATTATCTGCTATTTATTATAAGTACATACGCTCATTTGTACCGTGCATAAATATACTTTTTAATTTATTTATTTTTTTTTCTCATCTTTTAAATAGAGGTTTTTTCTTTTGACATTATTATTATTATTACAAGGAGAGCACGCATAAAATAAGCGACTTTTTTCAGTAGTAAGATTTATAATTTATTTTATCTCTGTGCAAGCTGTGCTCAATTATTTTAAACACTGTAAAAATTATACTATATATATAAAATAAATATAATATCTATCTATCTACAATGTCTATCTATTAATAACCTAGAATAGTTGGACATACATGTTTGTCTATTTCAAAACTCTTATCTAAGCAAAGATAATTGAACTATGCCACTATTAGAAGACAGGGAAGCAAAATGTAGCATTATACAGGAAAATAATTTAACATTGTCAATATTAGACCACGGAAATATAATAGCTGACATATAAAAGACATTCCATAACCACCAGCAGAAGTCCTCCGCATTGTAACTTCGAATACCGATTATAAATTCAATAATTTTCATGATATATATAAATTCTTTATCCCCATTGAGGAAAACCCAATAAACTTCATCATGTACTGTATCCTCGGACTGACAACTTTTGCACTCCTAGTATACTGCTCCGTCAAAATATACCAGTGCTACAAGCAAAACAGAGAAGGTTAAATGATGAAATATATCAAACAGAAATGATAAGATTACGTGTTCAACAGACTCGAAAATGAGGACATGTTTTTTTTCACAAGGGGGAGAGTTAAAGAACCTTATACAAACCAAAACAACCCATGCTTATCATCGGATGCCATATCAATGCTGAAACGTAAATGCGCAACGGTTGCTTTATCAGTAGAACATAAACATAATCTATCCTAAAATAATAACTAACAACAAACAACTGATAATTCTATTACAGCCACTCAGAAACTGTATAAATAGCTCTAAAATATCATATTGAATGTGTCTTAAGAATATATCAAATAAAGCAAGTGCGTTTAAGTGCAAGCCTGATACTGTACTATGTTTGTGTGAATACAAAAAAAACTTATTACTTTCAATACAATCTCTTTATTTAATCCAATTAGAGTTCACAATTCAATCGCTTATCTTAACCTTTTCACTTTTATTTATCTTTTGCTTAAACCACTTAATCACTGTCAAAATTCACACTTTTAATTCAAATGATAAACTGATTTTCATACCCTGGGGATGCTGATATTTATACTCCAATGACATATTTCGGGAAGAATCTGTGCCATCCTGTATTTCATACATTTTCCAATTAGATCGAAAATTCGATTCTACTCTCTACGCAATAATGGTTGATGTTTCTGCTATCGAAGTCAAATGGATATCACACATCCCGTTTGAATGACACATTCTATCCAAATCAATTTTCTTCGATCCCCATGCTGGATACTGTAGACAACGTCATTAATTCGGGCTATCACCTTGTATGTTCCTTCCCAATCCTTCTGCAATTTAGGTGATTTTCCTTTCTTACGAAGATGATTATACTGTTGTGCTTCTTTTTTTTTTTTTTGACTTGAGAACCACGGTTCTCAAGTGGGTCTCACCTTTTCTTGATTTTTTTTTCTTAACCCAAATGAAAATGAAACACTATCTACTTAGTTCTGAGGTTCTAATTATTAAATTATAATTTAGTATCTAATTACATTAACTTTTATTAGATTGCGACGACCGCACGATTCAGGGTTCCGAATCAGAATGCCCGCTTCACTCAATCGATGATGATCCATCGGGTACTCACTAGCGGAAAATGTGAGTAGAAGTGTGTTGGATCGAGAATGAAATTGGATACAGTAAATAAACTACGGAAGTTTAAGTGGAACACAGTTGAATGGGCTCGGGGTAGACGTATCGAGTATGAAATAGGAGACACAATAAATTAACCACGGAAGTATAAGTGTATTTGGCGTATCTTCATGTGGAACTTCATGTAGAGCAGAGTTGAATGTTTGAGATTTTGTGTTTGGAAATGATGAACATAGGAATTTGAAGTGGACGTTGTGAAATAATTAAAGGGCAATGAATTAAAATGTGATATGTATAATATAGGTAGAAAGTTGTAAATATCGCACTTTACAACAATACAGCCACACCAGATCGCCTTTGTTGAAGCCGAAAGATGTCGTACCTGGTCTTCATGCGGTTGCTCGCTAGCTTCATCTTTTCTTGGGTGTTTTTATGCAATTTTTCATCCACGTATTCGTTCACCTCTTTGGGCTCCGTAGGTGGGGATCCGAATTTTATTTCACTTAGCAACCGAACTGTTTGACCAAATAAGATCTCGGAAGAGGGGTATGTGTCGATCCCAGTCCCGCTGGCAGTTGCTGACGACCTTAAGCAGATGCGCATTCAAGGTCCGATTGAACCGCTTGACCATTCTATCAGATTGAGGGTGTAGTGGCGTTGTCCTTGTCCTTATCCCCAGATACTGGCACAATTCCTGGAAGATTTTTGATTCAAAGTTTCGCTCTTGATCGGAGTGTATATCCATTAGGATCTGCTCACCAAGTTGTTCACTATCTCTTCTGCTACGGTCGTAGCCTCTTGATATGAGATGGCAAACACTTCCGTTCAATTACTGAAGTAATCCATGACGACGAGGGTAAATTGGTTGCCATAAAAGGTTTCGGGAAACGGCCCAGCGATATCGATGGCTATTCGTTCGAATAGTGCTCCGATATTATATTGTTGCATACCTCCCTGTGACCCTACTTTGGGACCCTTGATAGCCGCACACCTTCTGAACTTTTTGTACCAATTCACGACATCTTGCTATGCATTTAGCCAATAGAAAAGATCTCTTATCTTTTCTGAGGTCTTTTTTATTCCCAAATGGGCTTTTGAGATTCCGTCATGTATTTCATGAAATACTTGGGTGACTCTGGACCGCGGCACGATTAGCTGCATACGAGATGTTGTTCCATCTGCAATTTAGCTTCGGTCCGATATCTCCTGCCAGCTTGGTCTTTCCTCGTGTTCCTTCCATGCCTATATTGGATCGATGTCATTATCTGCCTGTTCGGAGGAACGGATTTCATCCATACTCCAACCCTCAATGGGCTCGGTCCTGATCATGTGGATTGTGGCGTGTTCTTTCGCTTCTTTACGGTTGCAGTGTTCACATTTAACTCCACACGGTCGACGAGAGAGAGCATCAGCATTTGAGTGGAATTCTCCCTGGTGGTCTTGGACTTTAAAGTCGTAACCCTGCAACTGCTCGATCCATCTCGCAACTTGGCCTTCAGGGTTCTTAAATTAAAGAAGCCATTACAGAACTGCGTGGTTTGTCCGAAGAACGAACTTTTGTCTATAGAGGAACTTATGGAAATGCTTCGTAGCCATAATTAAGGCCAGAAGCTCGCGCTGAGTTACGCAGTAGTTCCGTTCAGGTCTAGAGAGTACCTTTCTGTAATATGTGACAACTTTCACTTGACCATCATGAACTTGGGAGATCACAGCTCCGACCCCAACATTGCTAACGTCTGCGTCAACGATGAACATTTTTCCGGGTTTGGGATATCTCCAGATGGAGGCATTGCATTGCTTGAATTCTTGAAATGCTTTCTCACAATCTGCAGACCACCTGAAATGTCGGCCTTTTTCCGTTAGTTGATGCAGGCCTTTAGCAATACCAGCAAAATCCTTTACGAACCGCCTTTAGTACGAGGCAAGTCCCAAGAAGCTTCTCAGTTGGTGTTTATCTTTGGAGGCAGGCCAACTTTTCATGGTTTCGATTTTGTCAGGATCCGTCCTTACTCCTTCCGCTGATATACCTAGTGTGACCCAGGTATTTCACTTCCGGACGGAACAAGGCACATTTTTCTGAATTCAGCTTCAAATGAGCACTTCGCAGCCTCTCAAACACTTCTTCTAGGTTTTCTCGATGCTACTTGAGCGTCCTACCTATGATGATAACGTCGTCCAGATTTACTAGGCAGGTCTTTCACGTAAGTCCTTCAAAATTTTGTTCCATTACCAGCTCAAAGGTTGCCGGAGCGTTGCACAGTCTAAGCGGCATCACTGTAAACTGCCAATGACCGCTACCTGTAGTGAAAGCTGTTTTCTCACGAGCCGTACGATTTATCTCTATCTGCCCGTATCCGCTCTTCAAGTCAAGAGTTGAAAACCATTTCGCTCCAGAAATTGTATCCAAAGTGTCATCGATTCTCGGAAGTGGGTAGCTGTCCTTTTTAGTTACATCGTTGAGACGTCGGTAGTCTACAAAAAACCTCTCTCTCACCTTGCAGGTTGAAGAATTGGTCGTGCGTCTCTGGTATCAATGTGGTGTTGGACAAGTTGCGTACGTCCATATTGTCCGTCCTATGCAGCAAATATATCAGCGTACTCTCCCAATATTTTTTCTGCCAAGATTCGCTGCTTTTTATCCAGGCTACAGAGGCTAAGAATTTTGTTCTTGATTTTTATGCTCTGAACTGTTGCGACCGGTGTTGCACGATTTGTTCCCCCCTTTTTCACCTTTCCTTTGAACGACTTTGGATTTAGAATCCTCACAGGGACCAGGCTAATTTTTTGTTCCACTAAGATCTCTCCAACCATGAAGTCTCTCCTATTTATTGGCTCTATCAAATATAATCAGTGGCTACCAGGACCAGCTTCTACTTTTGCCCAAACAATTGGTTCCGACGAAGGCTCAAGAATCTGATTTCTGCAGATAACGACTTTTAAGACTGAAGTATTAGCGTTCCCGTACGTCATTGGTGTCTCCATGTTTCCGTATTTGAGTTTATGTCGCCCAAAGTCCACAACTAGTCCATGTTCTCTAATAAAGTCTGTACCAATGATACAATCGTATATGTCAACCACCAGAAAAACTTGAAAGAAGGCTATTCCGGCCAGGTGGATTTTTATACGGACTTCACCATATACCTTAACTCTTTCTCCTGTAGTTGTTCTTAAGCTGAAACTGTTAGTGTTACGTTAGGTTAGGTTAGAATGTTGGTTAGAAAACCAACAAACTTAGGCCTATTGGCCAGGGGATCTGTGATCCATTCACTCATGGAAATAATTTGAGCTTACGATGAAGCGCAGTATTTTCTGTCTGTATTTTTTTAGATCGTTTAGGTCGTTGTAGAAGAAGGATCCTAGGTGGAGTTATCTTCTCTAGGTGAGAGCTGGACATGTACAGAGAACTTTGAGGATTATCTCCTCTTCCTCGTCGTCCATGCAGCTTCTACAGATCTGTTTAGTCGTTAGACATGTTGGCCCACCGGTCTATCTAAGGTCTGTTATTTTATTAGCATCCAGCTTAAATAATAATTTGACACGTAGCGATTGGTGTTCCTATGCTGCCCTTTTCCGGTAGAATAGGTAGAGTGGTTCCAATTTTGGCGAGCTCGTCAGACCTACAATTCCCTGGAATGTCTCTGTGGCCCGGTACCCAACAAAGGTGAAGGTTGAAATGCTCTGCCATCTCCGTAAGAGATGATCGGCATTCATGGGCGGTTTGAGAATTTAGTGAGACCGAGTCTAGGGACTTGATAGAAGCCTGTCTATCTGAAAAGATGCGGATATCCTTTGCAGATATCACGTTCACGGACAGAAGTTCCGACTTCAACAAGAAGTCTGCCTTTGAATATGTCCAATTTGATTGCAATTCCAAGAGCGAATTCTTCGTCTCTCCCGTGGAGTACCTCGTTCCTCGGCACTAATTCTTACGCAGGAGCCTTCAACAGACGCTACTTCCCTGACGAAATGTGGAAGCCTGATTGGCTACTTCCATCGGCAGAGCAAAGGCAGGCGCTTCAGCAAGAGTTCTTTTCCCGCCCATCCTTACTGCCGACTGTATCTTCGAATCTGCAAATCTTTTGATGAAAGCGTCCTTTGCCATTTCGTCGATAATTTCCTGGCCAGCGGTAGGATATGACAAATGTGTCAGTCTGCTCATGTCTGCTTGGAGTTGCTGCAGTGTCTCTCCTCGTTGCTGCATTCGGCTTTGCAATTGGACCTTGTAAACCTCCAGCATGTGGCTATCCCCAAACCATTTCTCGATAGCCTATACTAAATCCATATAATCTTTATGCTTTTGGATGTCTATCGTTTGCAACAATTCTGCTTCTGAAACGTGCAAGGCCATTTTTAGGGCAAACCACTTCTTCTCATTGTCCTAGTCGTTCGGAAAGGCAGCCATTTCAAACTGTTTCTTATAAGTAGACCATGCGGTTTGACCATGGAATGGTCACTATTTTTTTTTGTGAAGGTTTCGTAATTGTTAGGAAAAATCATGTGGCGCCCTTTCTGTTGTACCGAGGTTTAACTGGCCTCAAAGTGCTTCCTGAAGAAACCCACACCTGGGATAGCAGAATATAGAATATAGAAGTTATTAGAATAAAGAAGTTCATTTTGAACTATTATAAGTTGTTTTAATAGGTTTTTGTCCACCACTTTCGAATTAGTGTCAATAATATAACTTATTTATCCTTTTCAATCCTACTAGTTACAGGCACCCGCACTCCATTGTCGCTAGCAATGATAAGCTCTTACGTCTCCAACGTTCTTCAGTTCGAGTCTCTATATAGGATCGCAGTTATTTTTTTGTTTTACCAGATTTTCCACATCGCGAGATTCATCGTCGTACTATGGTATGGGGACTTACTGTTGTATTAGCGGATGAGGAAGATCAGGAAATGTGGTCTGATGAACCTGTTTTAAGAGAGAAGGACGTACCCTATGGAGTTGAGCGAAAATACTCGAGAGGCAAATGGTAGTGTTGAGTGAAATTTGAAAGGATATTTGTGGGTGAGTTGAAAAAGAGAGAGTAAGTTGGGAAGCGTTAATCAAGAGGGTCGGTCGTAGTGCAAATATGGAGTTAAAAAAAAAGAAGAAATAAACAAGTGAAGTCGAGGAAAGTAAGCGGTAATCCAGGTGGCCTTCATTTAGAAAAAGTGAATGTGTACTGATTAGGGAAATTAAAAGGATTTGGATATAAGATGGAATTAGTTCACTTTTTCTTTATCTGTTCATGAGAAAAAAAGGGAGTGTTAATAAATGGGAGAATATCAAATCCTTGGACCATACGGGAAACAGGTAGCTGTTCGGAGCGCACAAAAAAGAAATTATGAAAAAACCTAAACTATTTTCTTGTGTGTGGATAGAATGAAACAAAAAGAATATACAGAGACTAAGAACTGATTTTGATTTTACTTGGTGGCTAGATTAATTTCCCTTTTTATTTTATTTTTCCTGAGTTGTGAACAGCATCATTTGTGTGCTTGGGCCTAAATATAAATGACTGGAGTCAAGAGGATCCTGACGAGTACAGCCTGACTGAAAGCAGCACTACGTACAAGATAAACGAACTGTTTAATATATATATATACATTATTATAATAAATTATTAAATAAATTTTAAAAGAGGTCTTTAACTGTGTTATTTTTTTTCTCTTTCTTTTTTTATTCTACTCGTAAGTTTTTATTATTATTATTATCAAGGGAACGATACAAATTAATTTGTAGGGTCCGGTATTTAACGCTATGGTACTATGTCCATGTGGTGCGTTTTGTCAACACCACGCGGAGTACTGAGTTCCCATATGGTCACCCATCAACGTACTTACTGCGCCCAACACTGCTTGATTTCGGTGATCTAGTGGGAACCGATGCAGTTCAGTTCAGTTTAAACGCATTTTTATTTTATTAATTCATTAATTCTTACATGCTAGACAAAAAAACGCTTAAAAATTAGCTTAAATTACTTAAAAAAAAAAATTATCTTATTCTAACTTACTGGCCCCATGCGGACACTCTAAGTTAAACCTAACAATTATATTTTGTCTTTCGACGTGCAGTACAATATTAGTTTTTTGAATTAAACGTAATTAAAATACTAATTAAAAACTAAGAAAATATTTTTTTTTTAATTTAAAAACTTAGTAAACTAACATTTTTTTTATATTATATTATAAAACTTAAAGCTAAAACTTAAAACTACCTAAAATATACATTAGCTTAGCCTACTTAAATTATCTTAATCTAGGTATTATTCCTTTTTTTGTAGAAGGTTACCCACTTCTGTTTTTTATTTTTTTTTTTATTTTTATTTTTTGTATTTTTTTTTTGTTTTTATTTTTTTTTTTTTGGTTTTTTTTAATTTTTTGTTCTTAACTACTATCTTAAACCTACCTAAAGCTATGTAAGCCGGCCACGGCTAAAAAATTAGGCTGACCAACTCTGCTCCTTATTGGAGCTATCCTGTACTAGAGGAATTCGACGACGTAGATTCAGTGGGAACCGATGCTTTCAGTATGGCGAGGCCGTTATTTGAATTGTTTAGGTAGAATTAAGCTAGACTGTAAAATTTTGTAATACTAATTGGATTAAAGGAACCGAAAATTTGTAACTTTGGGAAAACATTTGTGTTTTTTTTTTTTTTTTTTATTTTGTCACTTTTAGTCGCGATTCTGGGTATGGGCACTTTAACTGAAGATCAATCGCGAGGCGCTCATTTTTACCATACGACCACTCTACGTGATAGTCGGGCATTCTAACGTAGTATGGCGCATCGGACGGAGAATTAGAGTAAGATAGTAAGAGCCGAAAAAGGGTCCCTATGCCTGGCATGTACAGGTTCCCAAGTAGGTGTCTTTTTATTTTTTCTTCCTCTCTGAGTGGTGTTTTGTTACTAACAATTTCCACTCTTTATCTTTTATTCTTATGGCATTTTTGACTAACATTGATACGTATAAAAACATACATTTAAATAAACATACATACATACATACATTTAAAGATATTTTTAAACAATTTTTTTCAATTTGTTTCTTGGATAAATATACCATATACAACGTATACATATGTATATTATAGTTATATACCAACATTTATATCTACATACTTTTGCACAGTTTTATTTTGTGCAATTTATATGTAAATCCTTTGTTTTTCTATTTCTTTCTTTCGTGTACTTGGAGTCTTTGTTTTCCTTTGTGACTAGTCCCTTTTTTTCATTACTTTTTTTGGATTTTGGTGTGACCATTAACTTTTTTGTGTGTGTTTTTTTTTTAAACTGGTGTTGCGTTCTCTTTTCTTTATTTTTTCCCCTTTTAAGTTCTTTTCTTGGACATCATGGGTACGTTTTAACACTGATATTTTCTGTTAAAAACATCGGTCTTTTTCTCTTTTCTTATTTTCCTTTTTTATAATTTTTTTTTTCTAATATGCATATAAAAAGACTTGCTGTGGATGAAATGGAGGCTCGTTGTCTTCCCATTGGCACCTAGGAAGTGGTTGAGATCCGCTCGTATATTGGAATGCAAAGGATCTCTAAATTTGGGCTCAGTCTACTAATTTAAATATGTAGAGGACCAAAAGGCTGTACGGGCAATAATTGAGCAAATTGAAGAGCTCTTGGAAGAACCTCTAAGTAATTCAAAGTCGAAGGTATACTTAAAGATACCTCTTGGTAGGTTGGACAGGGCGAGAGACACTTCTTCTGAGCAAACCAAGGAGAAGTGTCATCTCAAATATATTGAAACTAAAATTTATTCCCCCAACCTAATTAAATTAGGTCCCAGGTTGGAGATGGTGCAGGCCAACGTGAAGACGTTTGCTCCGCCACCCAATCGTTGGTCGGGTCGGTTGTTACAGCCAGATTTGGCTTTCGTGAACTAAGAGGAACCCAGGGTTACGGTTGTCCGAGAGGGCAACCAACGACGTACACCAATCAGGTACTTTAATTGCAATGGCGAGGGCAAACCTGTTGAGTGACTCAATAGTTAATTTAGGGTTTAGCTTGGAGGCAAACGGCAAGGATAAGTGTCCATATTAAGGGAAGTTAGTATCTACGGTATAGAGATGTTAGGTGCTTTAGATAACGGCCCTTCTCTAACTATAATAGGGGACAGTGGGTGGAAGATTATTAAAGATTTAGGGCCTAAGTTAGGTAAAAACTGAGTTGACGGAAAAAGTATAGATGAGTTACAGAAACTGGAAGAAGAACGTATATTGCGAGATAAACGGGACAATGCAGAAAGCGAGTACCTCAGGCAAAAATACCACATTCTAAGTCAGTTGGCGGATCATGCGTCGGAAAGTGAAGAGGAAGCCAAATGTGCATCTAGGCTGAAGGTCGACAATTGGCTTATGCAAAATTCCAGTCGTGATTGCCTATAATCGACGAAGGTGACACAAGAAGAAGAAGAATTATTGCGAACAAGTACACAAAATGAAAAAGATGTGAATAAATCCTGGTTTGGTGCTTCAGTTAACCCATTTCAGCGAGTACAGGAAAAGGCAACAATAAGACAAGCAATTGCCGCATCGTCGAATGTTTTATAACAGCTCCCAACCTTCGATATGCGAATGTTACAATCAACCCTAACCGAGAACCTACAGTACGATCAGCCCGCTGTTCAGCCGAGCTGTTCGAAGTTTGACAAAACATAAAATAGCTACGCATTACTTAATATCACGGGAGTTGCAAAGTTTCTCAGGGAGTCCCAATTAATGGCCGCTCTTCATATCTACGTTCGAACGGAGCTCCGATCTCTGTGCATTCTTCGATGAAGGGAACCTGGTTCGTCTGCAGAGGATATTGAAGGAAAAGGCTTTAGAAGCCCTTAGAAATCTACATATACAGTCAAATCTTATAGAAATTTTTAATTTCCCCAATACCCATCTCTGATTCTGATAACGCTTTAAAAGTTTTCCGCGATGGCATGAATCCTGATGTGGCTGAAGAAGACAAATTTTTGCCACATGAAGAATATCTCAACAATAACACAAGAGAAACCTAGCAAAGGAATAAATATTCTCTATGTGAGATTTATTTCTCGTAACTGCAAAGGCGAAAAATGAGCACAAAGCAAAAAAGAAAAGAAGATGTACATAAGTGAAAGCCGATCTTACCACACCCGTTAACTGTTAAAGTCTGATGAATCGGAGAAAGTCTCCAAGGGATATAAATATTTGTGGACGAGAAATGAAACGGTTATATGCGAATGAAGGAAGGCGATAATTTAGTCAAAATAAATTGAATTGCTGACTTAGATAAAATATGAATTCTGTTTGTACAAATAGTCCCTTCTCCCAAAACATTCAAATAGTCTTTAGTAGCAATGTAATTGTAGCCCTTTGTTTATATCAGAACAGAACATCCGTAGCTTAAGAAAAAAATTTAATTGTTTGTTAGCACATATCGAAACTATATATTGCCTATAGTAATTGTATTGAGTGAAATTTGGATCTATTAAAATGAGTAAGATTTTTGTAATATTTCGGGTTATTTGCCTTTTGGCAACTGCAACGACTCGTACTTTGTCGGTGATGTAGCAGTTTGTGTCAAAGTTGTTTGTGTTTGATTGTTCATTGAAAAATATTCCTAGTGCCGATGTAGTGAAGTTGTCTCTTTCGTATGCTAATGAATCTTATTTAATACTATGTTTTTACAGATTGTTGGAATTTAGTAAAAATGTCTTTATTGATGAGCTGAATTCTATTTTGAGTAAAACTAAAGCTAAAAACTTAATTATCCTTGCCGATATCAATATCGATATTTTAAATGAGTGTGACAGAGGTACTGAGAACTACTTGTTGTTAATGGGCTCGTATGGTCTAAGGAGCATTATTAATGCACCTATTCGCGTATCTGATTCAAACAAAAGTTGTATTAACCATATTTCCACACGAATACATAAAAATAATAAAAGTTCTTTCTATGGTAATGCTTACGCTTTCAGAGTATGGTAACTCTTAGCATTTGTAGCTATAATACTTTATTTCATGTTCAATATTTTCGAAATTTTCGAAATTTTAAAATATGAGTCCCAGAAAGTAATCCTTCGGTTGCCTATGATTTATTTTAATCGATTTTAAGAAAACATATAGAAAACAACAACAGGTCTATGCATAATCTTAATAGTTGAAAATATATTAAGCCTTGGATGACATCCAATCTTTTAAAGAAAGTGAAAGGTAAAAGAAAATTCACCAAAAATATTAAGAAACATCCACAAAATCTAAAAATTAAAAAATTTCTATGACAAATTGTGCACAGACGTAAATAAAAAATTAGTAGAAACTCGCAATCAGTACTGTATTAATAAAATGCATAATTTTAAAGGTAATACTAAAGAAGAGTGGAGAATTGTAGATGATATTCTAGGAAAAGACAGATATTGTAAAGTAGTCGATGTCTTGAAAATATATAGCATTATTTTATCTGATCCGGCCAACATTGCAAATAAGCGTAATGGGTACTTCATTGAAATTTTTGAGAAATTAAAGCCTTCTGCCCAAACTAATTTTACATGCAATTGTATTGCTGTATCTGTTCAGTTTGCTGCACGAGACCAAGTTAATAGTTTTGCTTTTACCACAATTACTTCTGCAGAAATATTTAAGCTTATATTATCTTTAAAAAATAAAAGTTCGGGCACAAGTGATATACTCTGTCACTTATTTAACTTAAGTGTAAGTAATGGATGCTTTCCACAGTCCTTAAAATATGCAGAAATTATAAAAATTGAATTTTAAATTAAAAAATATTACTTAAGCGTCATTCACCACTAACTTTAAATAGTTACGGAATGATTATTATAATTCGTTGCACAATTATTACTAATAATTATTTAATTGTTAAAATGAATTGTTATTTATTTAATTGTTAAATTCAACTGTTATAATAATTTAAATGGAATGAATAAAATTAAAAATCAATCACTCAACTCCACGCAACGCCAGCGTCGAAAGCAGAAAAATTGGAAACAATTGTAAACTTTGATCTTCTGGTTCAAAAACTGTTTGCTACAATGGAGGCATCGGGCGTAGGAGATTATTTGAACAATCTAACTCTTACAGGGGCTGGTTGAAAAGCTACCTGATGCCATTCGTTTTAATTGAGCCATCTATAGGCAGACATTATCATCATGCACATTGTTTCATTTCAGCCCTTGGATTTACCAATTTGCCGAGGCCGTCAATAACATCCTGGTTTCGATCCCTTCCTTAACAGCTGAAGGAAATACACCTCGCCGAAATGTGCGTGCGAATTGTTCATCAACCCCCATTATGCTGAGAGAGTCTTAAACAACAACAATTTGTCATCTAAGAACAATTGATGCATTTGTGCCGGCGCTTGTGTTCATGTTGCTGAGTGCAAACAATTTCAGCAACTCAACCGTAACATGAGATGGTCGGTTTAGCAAACACGATTATAACAGGTGCTTTTCAACATCGGTCTGCGGAAGAATAACTGCACCTTTAAACATCATGAGTTGCTACACAATGAGGAGAAAGATGCCGAAGAAAGACGCAAAACGATTGGAGACGTTTCGCTACACACACAATACACACAATTTCTATCGCTATAAATCTTCCAAGACGTTATTCCGTATAGTTCCTGTGGTCTTGCACGGGAACGGTATTCAACTGCAGACGTTTGCATTTTTAAATGATGGATCAACACTTACATTACTGGATGAAGAAATTTCAAGCGACAGTAAGTAAAGGGAAGACCGTTATGTTTAAAGTGGACCGTGAAGTTATCACTGCAAATCTCAGGTACTTCGCCAAACGCTGAAAGGTATACGCTAGCTGACATACACACTGTCGAGAATTTACAGCTTCCGTCACAGACGATAAATGTGATGCACTTGCAAAATAATACGAGCATCTTAAAAGGCTAGTTTTTTAATCATGATAGTGTAGTACCATATTTGCTTATAGGCCTCAACATTGCTAAACTTGGACTTTCCTTGAAGTATAGAGAGGGAAGTTCGGAAGAACCTGTGGCGACTAAAACGCGCCTTGGATGGGTTGTACACGGTAATTGTTCTAAACTGTCCGGAGAACTTCGGAGTGTCAAGTTCAGAACAAATTCTGATGCTGACTGAGGACTAACGTGGTCTGGATTTGCTAAATACCCACCAATTGGCAAAAATGGTCGCTTTGAAACTGCAATTTTATGGAAATTTATCGAGACTCAGCTACCGGATAGTTTACCTATGGCCAAGCGACGACTAGCATGTTCACCACGACATGAATCACTTAAGATGAAAATAGAAAAATATGTCACGAAGGGCTATGCAAGGAAGCTTTCACCTCACGAATAAGGCGAAGGGCATCATCGATCGTGGTATCTGCCTGTCGTCCCACAAAGCTCGAGGTCTTAAGGACCTTGATGAGGATATTTAATCCGTTGGGACTGTTGGCCCACTTTCTGATGTACATAAAGATATTTTTAGAGGAAATATGGAGGTCCAAAATCGAATGTAACGCCGAAATTAAGGATGAAAAATACGAAAAATATTTAAAATAGGTAAGTTGCCTGCCAGCCGTAGAACATCCGAAAACTCTACTGCTACGTCATCAGAAATCCTGAGTCTGACTCGGATAAGCAGCTGTACGTATTCGTTGATGCCAGTGAGAATGGTTTTTATGCCGTAGCCTACTTGAGAACAATTTGGTGGAGTGTGTCTTAATTTTGGCCAAAACAAGATTTTCACCGTTGAAGATCCTGTTGATACCACGACTTGAGCTGCAAGCAGCGGTTCTAGGTGCGCGACTATCAAAGTGCATTTTCGAGTCGCACACTATCAACTTTTCACGCCGATTCTTCTGGTCGGATTCTTAAACCGTTCTGAGCTGGCTTCGCCCGGACCAGGCAATTTGTGGCCCATCGTGTCAGCGAGATATTGGATTTAACAATGGTATCGGAATGGCAATGGATTCCTACGAAGTTGAACGTAGCAGACGAGGGAACCAAAAGGCAGAAACTTCCGGAGTTGGATGCATCCAGTCGATAGTTTAGGGGACCGGAATTTCTCTATTCACCTACGGATAAGTGGCCACAGGGAGATCAACCAAAAGAGTCTACGAAAGAGGAGCTAAAAATAGAATTTATTAACGTTCACACACAAGCTCAAGAAAATATTTTTCCGACCTAAAGACACTTCGAGTTCGACAGAGTTGCTTTGAAGTATAGCCTTTGTGTTCCGGTTCATCTACAATATAAGAGTTCGAAAGCGCGAAGGAGTAAAAGCAGTGGGACCTTTGTCAAAAGAAGAATCAGGGGGAAATTGCGTATCTAACAGCCAATAAATTTGTTGAGAGATTCAGTCCACTGTTTAGTTTATGTCTGTAAAAAGGATTTGCCAGAAAAGCAAAAACAACAGTACAAGATTGCGGCCCCCAATCATGGCCCAACTTCCTCCGGCTAGGCTGACCTCATTTTGTCGACCATTAACGTTCGTCAGAATCGACTATTTCGGACCAATGCATTTCACCATTCTACGGAGAGCCGAAAAGAGGTGGGGAGTCCTCACAACAAGGGCAGTGCATATTGAGATCGCACATACGTTATCTTTGGACTGTTGCATTTTGTCGCCTCGCAATTCCATGGCCATACGAGGAATTCCTGTTGAAATTTATAGTGACAACGGCATTAATTTCCAACGTCCCGAAAGGGAGCTAAGAGAAATCCTAGAAAATGAAAATCAAGAGAAACTAATAAAGACGTGAGGAACCTCCACCAAATCGAAGTTCATCCCACCGGGATCACCGCATATGGGTGGCAGTTGGAAAGGACACGTGTGCTCAATCGAGACCGTCTTCTATGAAATAACGCCAACTCGGAATCCATGGGATGAACTGCTGAGAAGCATGTTGATAGAAGCGGAAAGCACTGTGAACTCACGTCCCCTTACCTACATTCCTATCGATGAAGAAAATGAGGAGGAACTTACGCTTAAACATTTTCTCCTTGGATCGTCAAACGTAATAAGACCGCTAGCAATGTTCAGCGATGATGGCAGAGCGCTTAAGCAGAATTGGCTAACCTCGCAGCAGTATGCAGAACGTTTTTGGAAACGCTGGTTAAGAGAGTATCTTCCTACTATGATATGTCGAACAAAATGTTTCGCATCCGTCAAGCCATATGAAGTGAGCGACATCGCCGTTATAGTGGACTCGAATAGCTCACGAATCAGCTGGTCAAAGGGGCGAGTAGTTTAAACTAAGATGTCTAAAGATGGTCAAGTGAAAAGTGAATCAGTTTAAACGTATACTGGCGTATACGAGAGGCCCGTTGTGAAGTTAGCGGTCCTCGATGTGAGACCCAATAAAGATGCAAGTTCACGGGTGGAACAACCAGGGCGGAGTGTTAACAACCCTGCGCAAGGAGTGTTGTCGGCCAAATGAGTATTTGCCACCCTCAACTCAGAGATGGAGCTACAATGAGGCAAGACGGTGATGTCAAATTGACACACGTTTCCGGCTTCCTTTTTTATTTGCAGCGCAAGCGCGTGGACGCAAATAAGGAAAAATATATAAGGATATTAAGATATTAAGTGTACCACTTTGTAAAGGGAAACATATGTAAAAAAATATTATATAACCATGGGCTGAAAAGTCAGTGCTGTTTTATAGTAAAACACAAAATTTTTGCAAAATTCAACTTTATTTATCAATATAGTAGCCTTTCACGGCGATACACTGATTGAAACGATTTTTCAATCTTTCGATACCAGTTTTGTAGTACGATTTCGGTTTAGCCTCAAATTAGGCCTCTGTTTCGGCGATTACTTCTTCATCGGTCTTAAGTCTCTTTCCGGTGAGCATTCTTTAGAGGTCTGCTAACAGGAAATAGTCGCTGGGGGCCAAATCTGGAGAATACGGTGGGTGAGGAAGCAATTCGTAGGCAAATTCATTCAATTTTGCCATCGTTTTCATCGACTTGTGACACGGTGCATTGTCTTGATGAAACAGCACTTTCTTTTTCTTTAAATGCGGTCGTTTTTCTGCGATTTCGTTCTTCAAACGCTCCAACAACGCAATGCAATAGTCGCTGCTGATAGTCTGCCCCTTTTGGAGATAGTCGATGAAAATTATTCCATGTGTATCCCAAAATACGGATTCCATAACCTTGCCAGCCGATTGTTGAGTTTTTGGTCGTTTTAGACGAGGTTCGTCGCCTGCTCGCCACTCAACTGACTGCCGACTTGTCTCTGGTGTGAAGTGATGGAGCCAAATTTCATCTATTGTCACATACCGACGCAAAAATTCGGCTTTATTGCGATTGAACAGCTTTAAACACTCCTCTGAATCATCAACACGTTGTTGTTTTTGGTCGACTGTGAACAAACGCGGCAGCCAGTTTGAACAGAGCTTTCGCATGTCCAAATATTCGTGTATGATATATCCAACACGCTCTTTTGATATCTTCAGAGCCTCAGCTATCTCGATCAACTTCACTTTACGGTCATTCGTAATCATTTTGTGGACTTTTTTGATGTTTTCATCTGAAACAGCCTCTTTTGGACGTCCACTGCGTGCATCATCTTGGGTGCTTGTATGACCACTTTTAATTTTTTCAATCCACTTGCGAATGGTTCGTTTGGCTGGTGCAGAGTACGGGTAACACTTATCATTTTTTCCCATCAAAAAGCAATGATAAATCAACACACGAAATTGCTTTGAATCCATTTTTTTTCACAATAACAAAAGTTGCTTCACTCACAACGCTATATCGCGAGAACTAATCATCCGACAGCTGTCAAACTTATACGCGTATCTTTTGAAGGTTGGTACTAACTGAAAATGGATTTAATTCAAGTGGTGCCCTCTCTTAAAAACGGCACGGACCTTTCAGCCCACTTATTATATGAATGAATTGTATTACCTATTTAAATAAAGATTTGTAACACTCTTTTTTAGCACTACACTGTGCCCTTTTATTAGACAGGGCTAGCTGGGTCGTTAACAAATTCTCGCCATCGCTAATCCCTGACAACAAGTAGTATTTGACGATAACAATAAAGAGTGGAAATTAGAAGTAGGAAAGCAAGGTGGATTATTGATTTAAAGGCGTGCCATGATAACCCATTAGCGGGTTGTTTGACGCTGATAACCACTACGCGGACAAGCTAGCTATCAAATTCGTGGGATCATTGAGGATCCTCAAACATGTGTCAGCGTGGACATACAGTTTAGTGAATGAAAATTGTCAAAACAAAGATACCTACACGCTAAGGACCAAACAGTCTTAAGTTTGAGTTAGTCCCATTTTAGAATAAATTTTAGTTGGTTTTGCAGTTGGTTTTGACCTTTCCTAATGGAACTTTTGTCTCCGGAAATAGTTTGCGCTACTTAGGAATGTAAGCCCATTTCCTAAGAGGTAAGGTGGGGAAATTTTCCGTAACAAGTTTCGCTTTCTTTCCCTTGCAAGTCATTTTGGTCGGTCATGCAAGTCATGATCCCATCAGCCAGTGGTTCACTAGCCGCAGACCTCGGAAAAGAGCCCACATAGGTTTCACGGGCGGTTTTCGCCGCAGAGAAGAACGAGGAACGACGAACCAAGAGCCCATTGTGCAACAAGAGGTTCACCAAGAAAACCGTTGTCGGAGCCCGTAGGGTAAACAGGAGACTATCAACGGGCAGCATCAGACTGGACGTCTGAAAGTCGCCGACTGGTGGAGATGGATGGTCCTTCCAATCGTGAATCCTAAATACTCCCATCTACTGTATAGTAGTAGTTAGGGATCCGCGATAAAAATATAAAAATTTGCATAGGCTCTGTACTTAGCCTCTATTTGGGGCAGCGATGTAGAGGATGGATCCCTTATGGATTGTATATATATTTTTTCCTTTCGTCTTAACAGTCCATCTTCTTTCAATCGAGCCAATAGAGAGGATCAGCTCAAGTTTTTTTAGTTGGTGCGAATTTTTTTTAAAGATTCTTGTAGTAACAAAATTTTTTAAAGTGGAGTAGTTCAAAGTAGAGTCGCGAACTTTGTCGTTAAAAAGAAAAATATGTAAGAATAGAGGATGAGGAAAGGGAGAGTAGGGACAAGAAGAAGGAGGTCGGAGCAAGAGTATCGTGACAAAGGGTTGCAGAAAGGGCCAGAAAGGGGCACAACACCGCTAGGACCTAAAAGCTAATTTTAGTGTAGTGTAGTGTAGTATAGTATAGTGTAGTGCGATACGAATTCGTATTTTTTTTTTTAAATTATACATTTAAAACTCCCGTGGGGCATGCTTGCGAAAAATACTAGAGAGTAGGCAAAACACACGACGCGTTAAATAATGGTCTTTTTTTGTTTGGGACTGTGAAAATAGTGGGTTACTTCATCGACGAGTGTTCCGCTAATTTTAAAATTAATAAATCTTCGTGCTTCAACGGAGCCATTAGAACGTGGTGAAAAATTAGTTTTTATTTAGCTTTTCTTCTATTCATTTTTTGTTGGTTCGTTTCTTTGCTATTCGGGGGAAGATTTTTCTTTTGTTTCCTCGTGAATGTTTCGTGATTCCGAGAAAAAATCACGTGGAGCCGTTTATGTTTTACCCAGGTTAAGCTGCTCTCAAAGCACTATCCCACAGCTGGGATAGCGGGATCCCACAGAAGTTATAAACATGACAATTTTATTCTGTTTTTATAGCTAAATTTATTGCAAATTGTCTGATCCATTTTTCCAATAAATTAAAAATCGCCACTCACAAGGAAATACACTTACCCTACGTCCTACATGACGACCGCCTAATCACCCAACATTAGTGTACAGAAGCGCTAAAAACATGTCTACCCACATAACTATATAAATATATGATATATAATATAAAATGTACCGTTACTTTTGAACAGATATCATAATACAAAAAAAAAAAAACAATTCTTGCTAGCGTATAATGTTGTGCCGATTACCATCAAATGCACAGCCAAAATCGTGCAAATGTGTATTTTTTGTTGTTTCCCACCAAAAATTAATGAGCATGAACAGTGACTAAAAAAAAAACATTCTGAAATATGAAGTAAAAGTAGGAAATACGGCTTATAATTATATAAAAGATAAGTATTTGAACGCAACATAAATTTCTGAGAAACCTTTGTTTGAAGGGCATACACTTAACACTTAATGGGTTATTCAGGCGGGGATGTAGCTGACAGGTAGTTTTCTGAAGCAGATACCATAACTTACAATGAGATCTCATCAAGACGTCTTTGAAAATTTGTTATTTGCAATAATAAAAATCTCTGAGTATATGAATTTTTTGTCATCATGTCAAAAATACTTTCTTCTAGCCTCATTTGTTCCACACCATTGGGTAAATGCGATGATGACGATGTCGAATTTCTAACTTTAGACGCTTTTCAAACCAAATCAACAAATACCATACAGAATATGATGTCTAAAGTATTCAATGGCGACGAAAGTTTAGAATAGCATATTATAACCAGATTAGAGCAGTATCATGTTGCTATGGAAACTACTGTAACGCGATTATTTGCAGAATATCTTGCTTATAAAATGTTATTAGAGCATAGCTATTCAAATTGTTCAAAAAGCTTCCAAAAAATAATGGAAAAATAACATGTCCGCCAGAGTTTCTTAAATTCGGGAAATTTTTTTTCCTGAAAATAGTGATTTCGCTAGTCTTTTGGCACCTACTGATGAATATTTCAGCATATGAGTAGTAGTTATATTGCCAGTATGAGCGCAGATCGGACACTTGGGCCGATTTTTTATAAACAAAATATTTTTTAACCCTAGAAAAATATCATTTTAGTTGTAAACCGCATCGGGTTGGTTGCTTAAACTAACTCAGTCGGCAGTCTGAGCTTACTGACGGTAGAAGCGGGACGGTAAGTGCCTGTGGTAACAAGTTATAACTATGTCGTACATTTGGGAGACGTATGATTATCTTTTATGTAATTTTTGCGATACATTTGAGGAAACCGTTTTTTATTATTTACAGATTCGTTTTATTATTTTTTGGTGATTATTATAATTTTATCGTCACGACAAACTGAGGAGTGTTCAGTAATAGTGAAATTGAGGATTTGTTGATGGAAAATGAAGAATTTACATCGTCAGGATGTGAAAGTGATTGTGAAGACAACCTCTTAGAGACCGACGTGCAGAGTGACACTGAAGATGAATTTATTGATGAAGCAGAGGACAACTCTGGTCAAGAAAAATCAGCATCAGGAGAAAACTCAACTTCATCTTCAGACGCCCGCATAATTATTTCTCCTAAGCGCAAATTAAGAGGTCGTAGCAAGCAGTGCTGGAACGCAATAAAGGCTAAAAGCCACGGTAGAACCTCTGCAATGGAAGAACAACCAGAACTTCCAAAAACATTTTCGACCCCTTTTTATGTTTTAACTTATTTATAACAGATGAAATAGTAAGTGAAATAATGAAATGGAAAAACATAGAAATTTCTCTCAAATACAAGAAAAAAGAAAATAAAGACAAAAAAAAACTAGGATTGAGACTACTAGTGCTACTTTAAGAGACACCAATGAATTTGCAATTCATAAGTTTATTGGAATTCTAACATTATAAGCTGCTATGAAAGATAATCACATTTCAACGAAATAACTTTTAAATAGCTCTTTTTCGAGTTTTATGAGTCGTGACAGATTCGACTTTCTAATCAGATGTCAGATGTATGCGCATGGATGATAAATCACTACGTCCATCGCTCAGAACTAAGGATCCATTTATATCCTATATAACTATTAGAAAAGTTTGGGGCATGTTCACAAATAAGTGTGATCAATTACACATCGGTATCACATCTAACCATTGACAAGCAGATATTGGGATTTCGGGGAAGATGTCCTTTTAGAATGTACATTCTAAACAAGCTCAGTAAGTATGGAATGAAGATTCCAATGATATGTGATAGCGGAACAAAGTACATGATTATTGATATTCCTTATTAATGCTACTAATACTAACGGCATTTCTCAAAGTGAATTCTATAACAAAGAGCTGTCAAAGCAGGTGCATGATCTAACATAGTATACAAGAGATTCCAGAACTAATGAAAAATACGCGATAACGTCCTGTAGGCAGCTCAATGTGTCATACAACTATATATAACACTTGTGTCATATAAACCAAAGCCATTTAAGATGGTATATTTGCTGTCAACTTGCAATGAAGAAGGTGCAATTAACCAAACAACTGGAAAACCAGAAATTATCATGTATAACAATAAAACAAAGGGCGGTGTCGACACATTCGATCAAATGTGCTTGTCAATGACATGTTCCAACAGCTGGTCATGGCATTTTTAACATAGCTTTTATTTACTCATATGTCATTTACTGTTGCAATATCCTATAAAGGAATGAAAAGCCTCTCAGTCGAAAAAAATTTATGAAAAAAACTAAATACAGATCTCAATTCATCTCATATGGAAAAAGGGCTATATGCTCCAACTTTGAAGAGGACTCTTCGCAAAACTTTTTCGAAACTGCTACTAAATGCTAATGAAAATAATATTTAGATAAATGAAGAAGAGCCTGCTGCAAAATAGTATCATGTGTAATATGCAAAGAGGCGGTTTGCGGCGAACATAAAAATGACGTGTTCCATTAGTGCATTTAATTTAATCCCATCTGATTTAAAATTACTAAGCTTATAAGTAGACTTATTTTAAACCAAAAAATTCAAATTAGACAACTATTAAGATTAAATTCAACTCTAATAGGCTGAACTTCATTAGGCAAAAAGAAGAGTGTGTGCACATTTTGTTTTTTTTTCACCATTACAAATCTTTAGTTTTCTCTCAACTTTTCAAAAAATTAATTTACTTAAACGTTGACGTACCCATTAAATTTTCAAACAATTTACTTTTTGAAAGCTCAGAATGAACTAAAAGATTCACAAAACAAATATATAAGTTCCTGATTTCATACTGAGATGGCTCTGATGCACGCAGATTTAAAACAAACAACCCTAATTAGTCAAAAACTGACCTAAAAAGCTATTTTATGACATTTGCAAGCAGTGAAAGGTTTTGTGAACAATAACAATGTGTTCTAATCGAGTAAGCAACTGAGATTAGATAGAAGTTAAGTGCTTAATTTAGTTTTCTTTTAGCTTTAACAATTGAAACAGCTGGAAAAAAATAGCAAATGATGTCATAAACATAGTTCAAATTGTCGATGAAATCGATGAGCAAACAAAAATACATCGCAGATGGTGGGTGCACCCCATCAAGATTGACAGCACCGCTGATCTGTCCTGGATCAGACCACTTTTATCTAGGTAGAGGAACGCTTCTGGAGCAATAAAGCCGTCAAAGCGTATCATTATCTCGGATACATATTTTTGGTGTAGTAAGCCCATCAGGTTGTTCGACGAGGTTTTTGCTCTTGCAATGTGCCTTCGAATCAACTTAATAACGAAATTGTCCAATTTTATTAGGTTCATCCTATTGTACAAGACCTCGTTAGGATAAAATTTTATGTACTCAGATTCTGATGCTCTTTATAGGCGAAGAAAAGCCCTAAAGCAAGCCCTCTCAAACACCCGAATCTTTTCCAAGACTTGCTCTCACGTTAAACCACACGGGACAACCAAATACAAGCATAGGCCGTGTAAGGGCCATGTAACAGATCACCTTTACGCTCGCATCGAGTTGCATGCTATAAAACAGTATCTTTCTAAGCGCAAAAGCACCTTTGGCTCTGGCCAGAGCAACATCTATATGTTAAAATACAGATAGTGATCTAGCCAGATCCCAAGGTATCTGACTACATTTCGATAAGCAAGTGATTGCCCGTGTTGCCCCACGATCTGAATCTTTCGCCAAGTCTGTCTGGTATCCGCAGAGGCCCCAGACAAAGGCGTCCTAAAATGAATGGTTTGCGACTTGTGAAAGTTGATTTTCAACTTCCAGTCGTAGCAATATCATTTAATTTTATCGAAGTCACGTTGCAAAATAGTGTTTATAATCTCAATTGTTGGGCCTGATCTGTACGCGATTAAGTCGTCTGCGTATGCTACGGCATGGTGACGTGAACCTATCAGATCACTTGTGTAAATGTTGAAAGGATCGTCGAATTGACGCAGACCATTTTTAATGTGAAATGTACCAGTAGAAGTCGCATCGCCATTTTTCAAGATGAACTGTCTATCTCTGAGCATATTGAAAAGAATATACAGCAGTGGTTTACTAATTCTAGTCCTCTTACCATACGGTATCGAAGGCCTTCTCCAAGTCAATCAGGCAGGCACCCGTGCACTGTTTCTTGGTTTTGTTTCATTGAATATCAGAAACCAGTTTAGACGCTTCATAAATAACGTCGTGCCCCGCCTTTAAAGCGAGTTGATTATCCAGAACTATATTTCTGTCTTCAACCCACTTAGTCCTGACTCTATTACTTACCTTTCCGAAAACCTTACTGATGTTTGGAAGGAGACTGATAGACCGGAGATTCGCCGGATTGGAGGAGTCTTTATCCCTTCTAGGGGTGGGATGTACCAGCACAGTTTTCCAATGCGCTGGATAATGTGCATTATTCATTGCATTGTTGATCAGGGTGGTATACGTGTCCACCGCTTCTAGTGGGAGATGTCGAAGTACGATGTTCGGTATTTCATTGGTTCCCACTGAATTCTTACTTCTAATTGTGTCGAAGACCGTTTGAAGCTCTTCCTTCGCAATAAATGGGGTTGTTCTCCTTCATTGGCTATGACATTACTTGCAATATTCGCGTCGTTGAACTAGATGAAACCCGAGTTCTCGATTCTTCAGTTAATTATTTCATTTCGCAGGAGTCATTCGTCTTGTACACTTCCTGAAAAGTCGCTCCTATAGCATTGACCTTCTCCTGTGGATCCTCGATCACAAAAAAATTATCATCATCAACAGCCTCGTATCTATGCCTGCTGTTGAAAAAATGCGTTCATTGTCTGTCATTCGGGCTATTTTAAGACATGAAAGGTAGTTTTGATCTTTCATCCGAAATATTTTATTTATTTGCGGGATCATATTCGGGTTTTTGATGTTTACAGCCTGAATTTTTTTGTTCCAATACAAACTTATAGAATTTCTATAATTTTCCAGTGTTAATGTTTAGGTCATATCTGTCAGTAAACTGTCTGTACAAGGTTTTTAGTCTTGCCAGCAGTTTACTCTTATGTCGGTGCAGTGCGTCAATAGTTGCGTGGCGGAATAAGTCTTCGTTGCGAGTGTGTTGGTACAGAGATATCGTTTTGTCCATTGTTCGTTTTATTGTCTCGTCTATTAGTTTTAGATATCTGTCAATCTCCTTGTTTGACAGATTTCTGTTGAACGGTGGGTAGAGTGAATTCGAGGAGAGTGCTCTAGTCGTTGTCCTGGAGAAGTGTGTCCAACGTACCTTACTATAGTCGTAGGAATGCCTTTGAACAAACTCATCTAATTCCGCATTTTCGTTCGGATTATTCCACAATGGTCACTGTCATACACAAAAGTGCGAAGACAGTTCATAGTTTGTTGGTTTTTACCTGTCAGTTGTATTCGTGTGTCAAACAACAGGAGATCCAAATAGGAGCCGTGTCTAGGAAACGACGGACTATCCGTGGCCTTAAGGCAGAGTCGGTACATCACACTGTGCTGAACCCACCAATTGAATAGTAGGTTCCCTCTAGTTTTTGGCGTTGAAATATCCGCCGATAATAAAATAGTTCTCTTCCAATTCCAGTCTCAAAAATCAAAAAAGTGTCTCGAGATCTGAGACGAATAGGGTGTATTGAATAGGCTTAGGTGCATAAGCTGACACCATATATAACCGCTTTCCACTACGGAGAGGGTTCTACACGATGCATGCTTCAAGCACCTGAAAAATACGCACTACACTATATATTTTTTTTAAACGTATACCTTTTCTTACGAAGATCGCAACGCCTACTCCTTGCATGGAGTGGGGTCTGTTTCTTCGTATTATTTTATACCTTTTGTGCCTAATTTTGTGGCTTTTGGTTAGCTTAGTTTCGCGCGTAGTTTGTTCGGTTATATGACGTTGAAGCTGAGCCATCTGCTCCTGGATAGAGAGCACTTGACGCATCAAGGCTCTTTAGCGACGTCAATTTTGCATGAAATTGAGGTCTTTTGGCACCAACTTCGCTGCTACACGACGGAAACACAAATCATTAACCAAAATATCTTTGACGGATCCATAGGCAATATTCAACTCCTCCGCTATCTCTCTGATGGTTAATTTGCGGTTATTAACCAACATTTCTTTTACTTCATCAATGTTTTCGTCGGTTTTCAATGTCGATGGTCTGCCACTGCGTTCATCATCTTCGATTGGCTCACGACCACTTTTGAACCGCTCGTGCCACTGGTAAACGACCGTTTTCTTTAGAAAATCGTTGCCGAAACACTATTTCAACATATCAAACGTTCGCGCACAATTGAATCCCATTTTTTTCGCAAAATTTAATACAAGTTCGTTGTTGCAAATTTAAATCCATTCCTAAAGTTGTAAAAAATCGCAAACACACACAGAGATAGATGTACTCCTAGCTACTTAACTTTTGCAAATGTCAAGCTATGACGCTAAGATTTAGAGGGAATATCAATAACATATGTACCAACTTAACAAAAAAAAAATGGGAGCGCCACACGGAACTTTTTGATTGAATTAGCATTCAATTAGAAAAAGACACTGCAAAGTCGACAAAAATAATTAAAAACTATTGTAATTTTTAATAAAATGCTGATACAGAATCAAAAATTAAAATAGGAGAAACAGGAAGAATTTCTTTTTTTTTTTAAAAAAACTTTTTGAAAATAAGTACATATAAATAAATAAACATGAAATTTTTGTAATTTGTAAAATTTATTTTATTAATCCTATTAATTATTCAATTATAGATCTGAATAGTTGCACCAATTTGAGGTGATCTTAATTACTCTTAATTTACTCAATTGTATATATTCTTTTGATATCAAAACTTAATGTAAAATTAATTTTTATTACATTTTATTACTAAATATTTGTGTAAATAATTATGTATAAAGATAAAAATATTTAATATTTTTATGATAGTCGCAAAAAAATGTTGCGTTTAAGCAACTTTAGGATTTATGAAAAACAAAATTTATTTCTTAGTGTGGAACAGTTCAAAAAAGTTTGTATGAAGATGCACCCGACATTTATATAGTGTTGTTTTCACATTGCCCTTCTTGATTTATTTTCCTCCTCTATCACGTGACCGACATTATCAAACCGAACTTCAAAGGGTTATGCGGTTTTAGATGGTCGCCCATAATTAACTCTTGATTGCCCACTTGGTCCAGCTATATCTTTGGATTGAACGTCCTTGGCTATGTGACTGCAATATAGGATTTAAATTCTAGCTGCGAGATTTGGATTTGTTTGCCAAATTATATATTTTCCAAGAATTAACAACAACTCTGTCAATCACATTTACTAGCAGGGGTCACCACCACTTTTTTCCTTGATTCTGCAGTTTGATATACCATTGTCATGCAGATTACACTTCCCATCAAATCGTTCTTTTTTTCTTTCCTGTTATATCTTTTGGCTCCGACTAACGGTTCAATAGAGAAATTATTCGTTGTAACAGTTACCACAGAATTGTCATTCTATCTGACTGATTAAATCATAAGTTTCACGATCTTTTTTCTTCATAATTTTTACAGCTTCCATTACGCCGTTACATGTGCGATTTTCCCGAATAGTCCTGGTAGCATAGAAACGCTTTTCGTTTAGCAAACAGAACAACTTGTAAAAAGAAAAGAAGTTGTCAAAAAACACGCGATGAGCAAAAGGCTTTTGAACAACCGACCATAAATCCAGAGCAACATTTTCTCCCAGTCCCAAATCGTTCTCGTAAGTGCTCGTTTTTCCCCATAAGGAATGAATTTATACAAGTAGCCATTGGAACCACACAGACACCAAAGTTTGAAGCCAAACCTTTTTGGTTTTCCCTTGATGTACATCTTACAACTATGCCGTCAAAAATATTGCACCATTTCCGCGTCGATAAATAGGTTGCGGGAAAAAATTCCAAACTGCATGTTTTTTTTCATTTATCATATCGAAAAGCGGTCTTAATTTCGAAAATCTGTCGTTTTTATCGAGTTGATCGTTGTTTGATATATGCAGTTTTTGCTTGAATCGAATCTGTTCCTTCTCATACAGTTTCTTACTATCGTTATTCCTTTAACCTCGTACTTCGAATAGTTTTGTAGCTGGTAACGTATGATACACCGAAACAATTAAAATGCCGACAAATCGCTGTAGACTAGTTTTAACAATATCAAATGAATGCCTGTTCTTATCGTGGGCATCAAATAATGTGGAGATACACTTCGAGATAAATACCCGCAAAGAAGTAATAATTATGTTATATTCCAACAAATCACTTTCTAATGAAATATTTACATCAAAGTAACTATCAACCGGCATTCGGGACTAATTGCTTTTCTTTTTGACTTTTTAAACAAAAACGGTTTTAGTGAACATAAAAGCAACTTATATTGGACTTTCATCATACGAGTGGCTTTAAAAAACATCAGCATCATTTTGTTTTATAAAATTAAATGTTGTATAGATGGACCCACCACCGGTTTTTTTTTTGTTATAATTTATGTGCCAGGTAGCATGTTTGTACTAAATTCATAATAAAATGAACTTTATTTCGTTTAACCATCTCTATTTTTACTACTTCAAACAAGTTCACAATTTTCTAGCTAAATTTGCATTAAACAGCTGTTTGATAACCTTCCGACTGAGACCGAGATGCGACAGCATCAGCGACTGCGATCTCATTATGTTAGAAGAAGATAATAAATGTCATTTTGTAGCTACTAAAAATTTATCAGATCTCCTTAGTGGCAAAATTCATTATAACTTACTTCTTTGATATTTTAAATTTTTATTCTGAAGATGAACTTAAAAATCAAAAGCAAATATGTCTCGGTAATGGAAATGATACAATATTTCAAAGATATGAATTACCATCAAAAGAAAATAATATTTTAAAATATGAAAAAGGATCTGAAATATATAATTTCTTTACTTGATTTTGAAAATATTTTTAAAAAAAGGTGACATTGATAAAAAAAATACTACGTTAATAAATCAACACAGTGAATAGTTTTGGTGTTTATTATAATTGTTTTAAAAATTCTCAGATAGCGGAAGGTTCAGAATTGGTAGACAATTTTTATAAATATCTCATATCTTATATGCAGCTACTGCATATAACAAAATACGTAAAACCAATAAAAATGTAGGTAATCAAAGATGAAGCATTCAAAAAAATATTAAAAAAAAACTGCAAATTGTTAATATGCCATAGTAAATTTGATGAGGAAAGAGTAATTAAAAATTGGGATCATGATCAGTTAACAGGAAAATGTAGAAGGTCCTTTGTTCAAAATGTATCCTGGCATGCACATTACCAAAATTTCTTCTACGAGATAATTTAAAAGGATATAATGGTTAAGCTTTTTTTTTTAAAGAGGATTAAATAAAAGACGCCAGCATATATGAAATTGAACCTATTGCAGTAAGTACTGAAATAAATAAACAAAGTAAAAAAAGTTGGTGAACTGAATAGAAAAATGTGTCTAAAATGCAAATATAAATTATAAATTGTAGTTTGGATTGCCTTAATCAACTATTTATTAGATATAAACAGTACATTTTGTTCACAGTGTAAAAAGAAACGAGAATTACAGGAAGCTTCTTTTAAAATAATTCATGATAATATCTATGCATATGAAAATTTTATTTTGTGTGATAAATTTAAAATTAAAATGCAAGTAAAGTATGATCAACTTAAGATTTTTAATCATTTATTCAAAGATACACCAAAAGAGGAAATACCATATGTGGTTTACTAAGGAAAGGTGTATATTCATATAAATTTATAAATGATGTAAGTAAACTAGAGTTAAAAAAATTACTGAAAAATTAGAATTTTTGACTGAATTTGATATGTACTAGGTGAAGTGAAAAGTAACTTCCTTGGGAATAAAAAAATGAATTTTCTTAAATGTTTTTTATTTTATTTTATTCAATATAGTCTCCTTTTAGTTTGATACACTTATTCTAGCGATTTTCCAACTTCTTGATCCCGTCCGAAAAGTAATTTTATTGAAGGTCTGTAAAATACTCCTCCGTGACGTCGATGATTTCTTCGCGTGAGCTGAATTTTTTATTGATAGGCCATCTTTTGAGGTTTGGAAAGAGATAATACAGAGATGTGACAGCAATAGGAGCCGTAAGCTATTGATTTTAGCCATGGTTGCGATGCTTTTGTGCGTCGGTGCATTGTCTTGCAAAAAAAAAAATTTTTTTCGCTTCATGTGAGGCCGTTTTGCAACGATTTAAGCCTCCAATCGCTCCAATAATGCACAGTAATACTCGCTGTTGATGGTTTTCCTTTTTAGATGTAGTCCACGAAGAGTATGCCATGACAATCCCAGAAAACCGACGCCATAACCTTTCCGACATATCGAGCCTCCCTCGGCCGCTTCGGAGCACTCGTGCCAGCTTCAGCCCATTGCCGGGCACTCATTCTGCTTTCTGGTGTTCAACAGTTACCAATCGACGCCAAAAGTCCGCGCGATCACGCATCAGCAAGTTCAAACACTCTTTCGAAGTGCTCTCGCGTTCGTGTTTTTGGCCAGGATTGAGTATGCGCGGCATCCAGCGGCAGGATAACTTTTTCATATGCAGAATCATTGCCCAAAATATGGCGTGTGCGCTATATATTATATATTTTCCAAGAATTAACAACAACTCTGTCAATCACATTTACTAGCAGGGGTCACCACCACTTTTTTCCTTGATTCTGCAGTTTGATATACCATTGTCATGCAGATTACACTTCCCATCAAATCGTTCTTTTTTTCTTTCCTGTTATATCTTTTGGCTCCGACTAACGGTTCAATAGAGAAATTATTCGTTGTAACAGTTACCACAGAATTGTCATTCTATCTGACTGATTAAATCATAAGTTTCACGATCTTTTTTCTTCATAATTTTTACAGCTTCCATTACGCCGTTACATGTGCGATTTTCCCGAATAGTCCTGGTAGCATAGAAACGCTTTTCGTTTAGCAAACAGAACAACTTGTAAAAAGAAAAGAAGTTGTCAAAAAACACGCGATGAGCAAAAGGCTTTTGAACAACCGACCATAAATCCAGAGCAACATTTTCTCCCAGTCCCAAATCGTTCTCGTAAGTGCTCGTTTTTCCCCATAAGGAATGAATTTATACAAGTAGCCATTGGAACCACACAGACACCAAAGTTTGAAGCCAAACCTTTTTGGTTTTCCCTTGATGTACATCTTACAACTATGCCGTCAAAAATATTGCACCATTTCCGCGTCGATAAATAGGTTGCGGGAAAAAATTCCAAACTGCATGTTTTTTTTCATTTATCATATCGAAAAGCGGTCTTAATTTCGAAAATCTGTCGTTTTTATCGAGTTGATCGTTGTTTGATATATGCAGTTTTTGCTTGAATCGAATCTGTTCCTTCTCATACAGTTTCTTACTATCGTTATTCCTTTAACCTCGTACTTCGAATAGTTTTGTAGCTGGTAACGTATGATACACCGAAACAATTAAAATGCCGACAAATCGCTGTAGACTAGTTTTAACAATATCAAATGAATGCCTGTTCTTATCGTGGGCATCAAATAATGTGGAGATACACTTCGAGATAAATACCCGCAAAGAAGTAATAATTATGTTATATTCCAACAAATCACTTTCTAATGAAATATTTACATCAAAGTAACTATCAACCGGCATTCGGGACTAATTGCTTTTCTTTTTGACTTTTTAAAAAAAAAACGGTTTTAGTGAACATAAAAGCAACTTATATTGGACTTTCATCATACGAGTGGCTTTAAAAAACATCAGCATCATTTTGTTTTATAAAATTAAATGTTGTATAGATGGACCCACCACCGGTTTTTTTTTTGTTATAATTTATGTGCCAGGTAGCATGTTTGTACTAAATTCATAATAAAATGAACTTTATTTCGTTTAACCATCTCTATTTTTACTACTTCAAACAAGTTCACAATTTTCTAGCTAAATTTGCATTAAACAGCTGTTTGATAACCTTCCGACTGAGACCGAGATGCGACAGCATCAGCGACTGCGATCTCATTATGTTAGAAGAAGATAATAAATGTCATTTTGTAGCTACTAAAAATTTATCAGATCTCCTTAGTGGCAAAATTCATTATAACTTACTTCTTTGATATTTTAAATTTTTATTCTGAAGATGAACTTAAAAATCAAAAGCAAATATGTCTCGGTAATGGAAATGATACAATATTTCAAAGATATGAATTACCATCAAAAGAAAATAATATTTTAAAATATGAAAAAGGATCTGAAATATATAATTTCTTTACTTGATTTTGAAAATATTTTTAAAAAAAGGTGACATTGATAAAAAAAATACTACGTTAATAAATCAACACAGTGAATAGTTTTGGTGTTTATTATAATTGTTTTAAAAATTCTCAGATAGCGGAAGGTTCAGAATTGGTAGACAATTTTTATAAATATCTCATATCTTATATGCAGCTACTGCATATAACAAAATACGTAAAACCAATAAAAATGTAGGTAATCAAAGATGAAGCATTCAAAAAAATATTAAAAAAAAACTGCAAATTGTTAATATGCCATAGTAAATTTGATGAGGAAAGAGTAATTAAAAATTGGGATCATGATCAGTTAACAGGAAAATGTAGAAGGTCCTTTGTTCAAAATGTATCCTGGCATGCACATTACCAAAATTTCTTCTACGAGATAATTTAAAAGGATATAATGGTTAAGCTTTTTTTTTAAAGAGGATTAAATAAAAGACGCCAGCATATATGAAATTGAACCTATTGCAGTAAGTACTGAAATAAATAAACAAAGTAAAAAAAGTTGGTGAACTGAATAGAAAAATGTGTCTAAAATGCAAATATAAATTATAAATTGTAGTTTGGATTGCCTTAATCAACTATTTATTAGATATAAACAGTACATTTTGTCCACAGTGTAAAAAGAAACGAGAATTACAGGAAGCTTCTTTTAAAATAATTCATGATAATATCTATGCATATGAAAATTTTATTTTGTGTGATAAATTTAAAATTAAAATGCAAGTAAAGTATGATCAACTTAAGATTTTTAATCATTTATTCAAAGATACACCAAAAGAGGAAATACCATATGTGGTTTACTAAGGAAAGGTGTATATTCATATAAATTTATAAATGATGTAAGTAAATTAGAGTTAAAAAAATTACTGAAAAATTAGAATTTTTGACTGAATTTGATATGTACTAGGTGAAGTGAAAAGTAACTTCCTTGGGAATAAAAAAATGAATTTTCTTAAATGTTTTTTATTTTATTTTATTCAATATAGTCTCCTTTTAGTTTGATACACTTATTCTAGCGATTTTCCAACTTCTTGATCCCGTCCGAAAAGTAATTTTATTGAAGGTCTGTAAAATACTCCTCCGTGACGTCGATGATTTCTTCGCGTGAGCTGAATTTTTTATTGATAGGCCATCTTTTGAGGTTTGGAAAGAGATAATACAGAGATGTGACAGCAATAGGAGCCGTAAGCTATTGATTTTAGCCATGGTTGCGATGCTTTTGTGCGTCGGTGCATTGTCTTGCAAAAAAAAAAATTTTTTTCGCTTCATGTGAGGCCGTTTTGCAACGATTTAAGCCTCCAATCGCTCCAATAATGCACAGTAATACTCGCTGTTGATGGTTTTCCTTTTTAGATGTAGTCCACGAAGAGTATGCCATGACAATCCCAGAAAACCGACGCCATAACCTTTCCGACATATCGAGCCTCCCTCGGCCGCTTCGGAGCACTCGTGCCAGCTTCAGCCCATTGCCGGGCACTCATTCTGCTTTCTGGTGTTCAACAGTTACCAATCGACGCCAAAAGTCCGCGCGATCACGCATCAGCAAGTTCAAACACTCTTTCGAAGTGCTCTCGCGTTCGTGTTTTTGGCCAGGATTGAGTATGCGCGGCATCCAGCGGCAGGATAACTTTTTCATATGCAGAATCATTGCCCAAAATATGGCGTGTGCGCTATATATTATATATTTTCCAAGAATTAACAACAACTCTGTCAATCACATTTACTAGCAGGGGTCACCACCACTTTTTTCCTTGATTCTGCAGTTTGATATACCATTGTCATGCAGATTACACTTCCCATCAAATCGTTCTTTTTTTCTTTCCTGTTATATCTTTTGGCTCCGACTAACGGTTCAATAGAGAAATTATTCGTTGTAACAGTTACCACAGAATTGTCATTCTATCTGACTGATTAAATCATAAGTTTCACGATCTTTTTTCTTCATAATTTTTACAGCTTCCATTACGCCGTTACATGTGCGATTTTCCCGAATAGTCCTGGTAGCATAGAAACGCTTTTCGTTTAGCAAACAGAACAACTTGTAAAAAGAAAAGAAGTTGTCAAAAAACACGCGATGAGCAAAAGGCTTTTGAACAACCGACCATAAATCCAGAGCAACATTTTCTCCCAGTCCCAAATCGTTCTCGTAAGTGCTCGTTTTTCCCCATAAGGAATGAATTTATACAAGTAGCCATTGGAACCACACAGACACCAAAGTTTGAAGCCAAACCTTTTTGGTTTTCCCTTGATGTACATCTTACAACTATGCCGTCAAAAATATTGCACCATTTCCGCGTCGATAAATAGGTTGCGGGAAAAAATTCCAAACTGCATGTTTTTTTTCATTTATCATATCGAAAAGCGGTCTTAATTTCGAAAATCTGTCGTTTTTATCGAGTTGATCGTTGTTTGATATATGCAGTTTTTGCTTGAATCGAATCTGTTCCTTCTCATACAGTTTCTTACTATCGTTATTCCTTTAACCTCGTACTTCGAATAGTTTTGTAGCTGGTAACGTATGATACACCGAAACAATTAAAATGCCGACAAATCGCTGTAGACTAGTTTTAACAATATCAAATGAATGCCTGTTCTTATCGTGGGCATCAAATAATGTGGAGATACACTTCGAGATAAATACCCGCAAAGAAGTAATAATTATGTTATATTCCAACAAATCACTTTCTAATGAAATATTTACATCAAAGTAACTATCAACCGGCATTCGGGACTAATTGCTTTTCTTTTTGACTTTTTAAACAAAAACGGTTTTAGTGAACATAAAAGCAACTTATATTGGACTTTCATCATACGAGTGGCTTTAAAAAACATCAGCATCATTTTGTTTTATAAAATTAAATGTTGTATAGATGGACCCACCACCGGTTTTTTTTTTGTTATAATTTATGTGCCAGGTAGCATGTTTGTACTAAATTCATAATAAAATGAACTTTATTTCGTTTAACCATCTCTATTTTTACTACTTCAAACAAGTTCACAATTTTCTAGCTAAATTTGCATTAAACAGCTGTTTGATAACCTTCCGACTGAGACCGAGATGCGACAGCATCAGCGACTGCGATCTCATTATGTTAGAAGAAGATAATAAATGTCATTTTGTAGCTACTAAAAATTTATCAGATCTCCTTAGTGGCAAAATTCATTATAACTTACTTCTTTGATATTTTAAATTTTTATTCTGAAGATGAACTTAAAAATCAAAAGCAAATATGTCTCGGTAATGGAAATGATACAATATTTCAAAGATATGAATTACCATCAAAAGAAAATAATATTTTAAAATATGAAAAAGGATCTGAAATATATAATTTCTTTACTTGATTTTGAAAATATTTTTAAAAAAAGGTGACATTGATAAAAAAAATACTACGTTAATAAATCAACACAGTGAATAGTTTTGGTGTTTATTATAATTGTTTTAAAAATTCTCAGATAGCGGAAGGTTCAGAATTGGTAGACAATTTTTATAAATATCTCATATCTTATATGCAGCTACTGCATATAACAAAATACGTAAAACCAATAAAAATGTAGGTAATCAAAGATGAAGCATTCAAAAAAATATTAAAAAAAAACTGCAAATTGTTAATATGCCATAGTAAATTTGATGAGGAAAGAGTAATTAAAAATTGGGATCATGATCAGTTAACAGGAAAATGTAGAAGGTCCTTTGTTCAAAATGTATCCTGGCATGCACATTACCAAAATTTCTTCTACGAGATAATTTAAAAGGATATAATGGTTAAGCTTTTTTTTTTAAAGAGGATTAAATAAAAGACGCCAGCATATATGAAATTGAACCTATTGCAGTAAGTACTGAAATAAATAAACAAAGTAAAAAAAGTTGGTGAACTGAATAGAAAAATGTGTCTAAAATGCAAATATAAATTATAAATTGTAGTTTGGATTGCCTTAATCAACTATTTATTAGATATAAACAGTACATTTTGTTCACAGTGTAAAAAGAAACGAGAATTACAGGAAGCTTCTTTTAAAATAATTCATGATAATATCTATGCATATGAAAATTTTATTTTGTGTGATAAATTTAAAATTAAAATGCAAGTAAAGTATGATCAACTTAAGATTTTTAATCATTTATTCAAAGATACACCAAAAGAGGAAATACCATATGTGGTTTACTAAGGAAAGGTGTATATTCATATAAATTTATAAATGATGTAAGTAAATTAGAGTTAAAAAAATTACTGAAAAATTAGAATTTTTGACTGAATTTGATATGTACTAGGTGAAGTGAAAAGTAACTTCCTTGGGAATGAAAAAATGAATTTTCTTAAATGTTTTTTATTTTATTTTATTCAATATAGTCTCCTTTTAGTTTGATACACTTATTCTAGCGATTTTCCAACTTCTTGATCCCGTCCGAAAAGTAATTTTATTGAAGGTCTGTAAAATACTCCTCCGTGACGTCGATGATTTCTTCGCGTGAGCTGAATTTTTTATTGATAGGCCATCTTTTGAGGTTTGGAAAGAGATAATACAGAGATGTGACAGCAATAGGAGCCGTAAGCTATTGATTTTAGCCATGGTTGCGATGCTTTTGTGCGTCGGTGCATTGTCTTGCAAAAAAAAAAATTTTTTTCGCTTCATGTGAGGCCGTTTTGCAACGATTTAAGCCTCCAATCGCTCCAATAATGCACAGTAATACTCGCTGTTGATGGTTTTCCTTTTTAGATGTAGTCCACGAAGAGTATGCCATGACAATCCCAGAAAACCGACGCCATAACCTTTCCGACATATCGAGCCTCCCTCGGCCGCTTCGGAGCACTCGTGCCAGCTTCAGCCCATTGCCGGGCACTCATTCTGCTTTCTGGTGTTCAACAGTTACCAATCGACGCCAAAAGTCCGCGCGATCACGCATCAGCAAGTTCAAACACTCTTTCGAAGTGCTCTCGCGTTCGTGTTTTTGGCCAGGATTGAGTATGCGCGGCATCCAGCGGCAGGATAACTTTTTCATATGCAGAATCATTGCCCAAAATATGGCGTGTGCGCTCAGTACTAATCTTTGTGGTATCTGCTAGCTCGCGCACCTTCACTTTCCGATCAACCAACACCATTTCATGTATTTTTTTGACATTGTCCTCTGAGTTGCGGCCACCACGAAACTCCCGAAACCAATATTTGACGGTGTAATCTGACGGAGCATTTGCCCCATAATATTTATCCAACTTTTCCTTTGTTTCCTTCGCTATTTTGCCTCTCAAAAAATAATGAGAACGAAAATCGTTTGTGTCCATACTCAACAACGTGTTTTCGGCCAGACACGTCAACAACAATCAGCTGTCAAAACAAAACTAAAGACAGTATCGCACTGAATATAATATAAGAGGAGATATATTAAAATAATTCAAAATATATTCATGAATTCGAGAACTTTTTTGAAGTTTAGAAAAAGGAAGAAAAATATGTTTTAAACAAAAAACTTTTACAATATTTAAAACGAGGAGTTTAACTATTAAAATTCATAGATTGTATTGTATTTATATTGTTTATATGGTATTGCACCTACCACATTCAAAGAGCATGGTTAAAATCATATATTAATAAAAATACTCAATCAAGAAAAGGCTAATAATGATTCTTAAAAAGATATCTTTAACTTAATGAAAAATTCAGGATATGGAAATGTAAGTAGATAAATTTGATAATTGTCTAGCAAGAAAAAATAATAAAAAGATGAATAAACAGACAAATTTGTCAAAGTACAGTAATTATAGAATAAAAACTAGGTAATTGCTTTTTGAAGAATTAAATAAACCATTATTTAGTGGAACGGCCACTATAAGAATGTTTAAATTCTATGTTCAATTAAGGAAAAAATAAAGGAACAGAATGAAACTCCTAGGTACAGATATTATTTATTTTAAAGTGAAATTATTAATTGACACTGAATTTGATATTTGTGTGGATATGAAAGAAGAAATAAATTTATATGATACAAGTTAACTAATAGACAATTTCCCCTTTCATGGATTGAAATCAGATAAAAACACCAAAACACCTGGATAATTCAAAGATGAATATAACGAAATACCAATTAAAGAACTTTATGGTTTCAGAAGAGAAATGTGTTCTTTTAAAACTGGTAATTATAATTATAATAAAAAAAAATATGTAAAGCATATAAGAAATTAAATATAAATAAAATAAATAATAAATAAATATAAAATTGAAGATAACAAAAATTGTTTGACCAATTTGCAAATTAAAAAGAAAATTGTTCATATAACAATTAAAATGAAATTGTATACAGTACAATATTTCAAATCTAGCGCACGACCATTATAAAATAAAGAATAAAAAAAAGTAGTAATATCCTTAAAACTAGATACTTAGATTAGGTTAGTTATTAGATTTAATTAGTTGGAAAGATTTGTATAGGGTGATTCGTAAGGTTTGATTTTCAGTAGGCTTTTTTGACAGATCACGCGTGACTCCTATCAAACTGCTTTGTCATTTTTGTTCAGTATCGTTTGGCAAGTCATCATGGAAATACTCACACTACAACAGAGTCTCCGAATGGTTCAGCTGTGTTATGAAAATCAGCGCTCTGTGAAAAATGTTTTTCGCACTTACGGTGTTCCGAGTTTACATTAGTGGATAATACTCGACCGGTTAGACTACATCCACCACGTAGTGAAGAGACTGTAGCAGCTGTAGCTGAGAGAGTACGCGAAGACCGTGACGGATCGATTTGTCGTCGTTCTCAGCAGCTTGACTTGGCGTATTCGACAACTTGGCGTATTTTACGTGAGGATCTCGGTCTAAGAGCGTACAAAATCAAACTTGTGCAAGAATTGAAGCCAGGCGACTTTAATTTGCGTCATATTTTCAGTGAATGGGCTCTGGAAAAAGGCAATGAAAATCCGGTGTTTTATCGTGAGATTTTGTTCAGTGATGAAGCCCATTTCTATCTCAATGGATACGGTAATAAACAAAATTGCCGTAGTTGGGCTGATGAGCAGCCCGAAGAGTACCAAGAGCTACCATTGCATCAATTAAAAACAACGCTATGGTTTGGTTTATGGGCTGTTGGAATCATTGGTCCATATTTCTTCAAAACTGAGGCAAATCAGAATATTACCGTCAATGGTAAATGTTATCGTGCCGTACTAACGGACTGTGCTTTATGAAATTCAAGAACAAGGTCTCGGTGAGCTCTGGTCTCAACAAGACAGCACTTCGAGCCATACAGAGCGTGAAACAATGGACTCCTTGAGAAATCATTTTGGTGAGCACTTAATTTCACGTTTTGCTGTGGTAAATTGGCCGCCTAGATCGTCACACCTTTGGACTGTTTTCTCTGGAGATATGTAAGGTCTTCAGGAATAAGCCAGCTACGATTGACGCTTTGAAAGCCAACATTACTC